>SKCR01023193.1:0-20139 GCA_019454045.1 Zanthoxylum bungeanum | reverse complement strand
AATGAGTAATAATAATGACTATAGGAAATATGCATCTAATAGGGAAATATAATAACTATAAACCCTAATGGTACTAGGAATTCTATTTTGGATATTGATTTTATATTCCTTAACACCCCCCCTCAAACTCAAGCTGGTAACGAAGGAGTAAGCTTGAGGTTGCATCTTGAAATCGGAGAGCGGAGTTCTGAAACTTGGAAATCTTGAAACTTGGAGGCTGGAAACCTTGAGATAATGGATGAGCTTTAACCTACGAAGCTCGAAGGGGGGAGCCGAAGCCCAAAATGATGCCGAAGAAGGAGAGCTTTAACCTACAAAGCCCGAAGGGGGAGCCGAAGCCCAGAGGAGCCAGAGCCGGAGTGCTTTAACCTACGAAGCCCGTAGGGGGAGCCGAAGCCCAAAATGATGCCGAAGCAGGAGAGCTTTAACCTACGAAGCCCGAAGGGGGAGCCGAAGCCCAAGAGGATGCCGAAGCCGGAGAGCTTTAACCTACGAAGCCCGAAGGGGGAGCCGAAGCCTAAGAGGATGCCGTAAAGGAGAGCTTGACCAGCCCGCGGAGCAAGACTTTAAACCTACGAAGCCCGAAGGGGGAGCCGAAGCCCAAAATGATGCCGAAGCAGGAGAGCTTTAACCTACGAAGCCCGAAGGGGGAGCCGATGCCAAAAATGATGCCGAAGCAGGAGAGCTTAACCTACGAAGCCCGAAGGGGGAGCCGAAGCCCAAGAGGATGCCGAAGCCGGAGAGCTTTAACCTACGAAGCCCGAAGGGGGAGCCGAAGCCCAAAAGGATGCCGAAGCAGGAGAGCTTTAACCTACGAAGCCCGAAGGGGGAGCCGAAGCCCAAGAGGATGCCGAAGCAGAAGAGCTTAACCTACGAAGCCGAAGGGGGAGCCAAAGCCCAAGAGGATGCCGAAGCCGAAAAAGGGAGCGAAATCCCGAAAAAGAGCCGAAGCCCGAGAGTGCCGAAGCAAGGAGAGTGAGTGAAATCCTGAAAGAGAGCCGAAGCCTGTGAGGACCAAAGCCAAAGAGGGAGTGAAATCCCAACGGAGAGCGGAAGCAAAATCTTAAAAAGAGGCGAAACCTGAAAAGAGCAGGCCCATAGCCACCTTGTGAAGGGGTGGTGCAAATGGGTGGCGCATAGGAAAAGCAATGTGATGGTTGGCAACGGGGGGCGCGTGAGGGTCACACAATTATGGTAGCCGTGATCCCCCACGCGCCGATGAGAATCAGAGAGAGTGAAACTAGAAAAAGGAGAACCTGATGTCTGATACCCATTTAGATAATGAAAGGAAGTCTTGAATTCACTCTATATGAATTTACAATGGTAAGGGCCTTTATATAGGCTACATAGAAAACCAAAATAGAAAAGGAATCGTATATTAATGAGTAATAATAATGACTATAGGAAATATGCATCTAATAGGGAAATATAATAAAAATTATAAACCCTAATGGTACTAGGAATTCTATTTTGGATATTGATTCTATATTCCTTAACAACCACAATGAAACGTAATAACTGAGTACTCTATACAATCATGTACATGTCATATATCAAAAGAAACAAAATACAAACTACATTCTATATCAATGTAGGGCTGACATGATGGACCATAGTTAAAGTAGTCTACTGTCTATAAAATACTTCCCCCACTCTAAATTTTTATTCTACTAATTTCAAATTTTCAAATCAAGCATTATTAACTTCCTCTCCAGGTTTAATTTCTCTCTCTCATTCTCAGTGCCTTTCTAATCCTCTCAAAATTCTGCACAGCCATGGTGAGCCTGCAAACTGTTTCTCATTCTATAATTTCCCGTTCATTTTCACAAATTCTTCTTTTCTCTCATTTTCCGTTACTGTTTTGGCTTTCAGGTTGTTGAACAGAAGGTGAATGACAGAAACATATCGATTGGTATAATGTTTCGTGAGATTATAAACTAGGTTATACTCTGAATATAATACCGATTGAATCAACAAAAAATTGCGCGAACACATATATTAATTTATATTCATGTAGGGGTTTTTAGGGGGTGAATCCGGTAACGCAGCGGAAGCGGTGAAAATCCGATTTTCAGATTTCAAATTTTTTTCTCGGATTAATTAAATAAACATATTTATTTAACATTCCAATAATCAAATTATGAAAATAAATTCAATAAAACATTTTTAGGTGAATTTACCGAAATACCCTTGCTTTGTATTTTTGTCCATTTTAGTCCGAAATTGATCCAATCAATTTTGAATGATTCTAAATCATTTCTAAGATGAACTTATGATGTTCAAAACATCAAAACACCAAAGCAACCAAAATCCCCAAAAACCAAGTCTTGGCCGAGAGCACCATTTAGGTTCCATTTTGTGCATTTTGCACTTTCATGCTTCAAGACACATCCAAATGATATCCAATCAATATGAAACTTTATATGCATCATATACACACATAAATACACAACATATATGAAAAGCCCCAAATTTGGAATTAGTTAAGAACCCTAATTTTTCAATTTCCACAAATTGGACAAATTAGACCAAATACATTAAATCAATTACTTCAATCTGAAATTCCCTACAAGCAATAGCGACAAAGAATCTCTATACCCAAGAGGAGGGGTGAATTGGGTTATCGCTACAAATGCGGAATTATAAAATCTTTACCGATTTTAAGCTCTTATTACCAAATAGGCTCTTAAGTTAATTTTCTCTATTGTAAATAATAACCTATATGCAAGTTTTCAATTCAATAATATAAATGTAAATAAAACTTGCAAATAAGTAAAAGTTAAGAGAAAGAGAAATACGACATCGAGATTTATAGTGGTTCGGCCAAACGTGCCTACGTCCACTCCCCCAAGCCTCGCTTGAAGATTTCCACTAAAATCCGAGTTTTGTCGTGGCTCACTCGTACCCAAGAGTTTTCCGCAAAGGTGCACTCCAAACCTTTTACAACTTGAGTTTTGTTCGTAGGCGTACTCACAACCTTTACAACTTTGAGTTTTGTTCGTAGGTGCACTCACAACCTTTACAACTTACCCAAACTATGGGATTTCACAAACCGCAAGTGTTTTTGATAAAGAAATTGTAAAACACCACTTGGGCACTCACAATGATAAAGAAGATTGTGTGAGTTGGTTACCCAAATGATCAAAGCCCACTAATATGAATATGAAGATGAAATATGAGCTTTTTCAAATTTAGAGAGTGTAAAATGATTTGAAGATGGTTATAAACTCTCAAGAATGTTTCGACATGATTATGTGATGAATATATGTGCAAGAGGTGTGTTAGAAGTGAGGAAAATGATGAATTTATAGATTTTGCACAAAACTAGCCGTTTATAGCCGTTTTAGGGTTCTGGAACCGGTATGGGACCGGTATGCCGGTCTAACGGCTCAAAATATGACCGTTGGCACCTCTGGAACCGGTATGCCGGTTACATAGACCGGTATGCCGGTTTTGGGACCGGTATGCCGGTTTTGATGATCAGTCAAGACTGACGGCACTCGGTATTTTGGCCATAACTCTCTCTAGAAATTTCCAAATCATGATCCGTAAATTTCTACATAAACTAGACACATATATCTAGCTTCTGTAAAAAATTCAGCTCCAAAAACATTAATACGAATTTTATGGAAATTGTCTAATGTGACATGTATGCAGAAAACGCACATATGAACATATTGTAGTAAAATGGCTCTAGCAAAAAGTTATATGCATCGGAATTGTGTTCCATTTGAACCGTAGCAAACAAGATACACATATCTATCTAACGGTATATCATTTGAAGTTTAATTCAACCGTTTGCTAGTTTTTAGAAGATCATTTACCGATGCACTTGTGCATTAAGTTCATTTTGGTGCAAATAAAATGCAAATGATTCTTTTATCATTCTAAGCCATTTTAAATGCAAGTGATGCAAAATGTATGATTCCTAAGAGCTTTAGATCACTTGAGTAAACTCACTTACAATAAAATTTAGCTCTTAATCATTATCTTCGATTTGCCGCTAGTCTTCATATTCTCGCACTTCACCCCATATGCTTCGACACTTTTTGTAATGCTTCATGTTTGTACGTCGAAGTCTTCATTCGCGTTGACGTCATCAAAATCTTTTTATGCGATCAAGTCGCCAACACAATCATCATTCTTCCATCCAATCCAAGTCTCAACACAATGAAACAACTCAAGATCAAATCTAGGTCATTTAAGAGTGGGTCAATAACTCTAGATTAGCAACATGGTTTCCAAAACCTTAAAAGAATCTTTATAACTACAATAGTTACAAGCTTTCTTCATCACACATGCTCAACACTTTCAACCAAATTTCCATCATCAAAAACACAAGAAATAATGAAAAGAATAACTTAAGAACATCACAAGATGTTGCCTAGATCCTAAGGAACAAATTCCTTTCTAATAGTAAGTTTGAAAAACTTACAAAATCCAAGCTTTTCTTTGAGTTTTTCCTTTTTTCCTTCACTTGCTTTCTTTGTTTTCTTTTATGGTGTTTGTTGTAAAGTGTATTAGGTTAACATGAAATGAAAAAATGAAAACAATATATACTTGTGCACAAATGGCCTTTGGCCGAAATTCACACAAATATATCAAGGATTTTTCATTTCAATTTCATTTCATAATTATGTTATCAACTTGCATAAATATCTTAATACAACTTTATTAGATATTTATTTAAGTCAACAAAAGCAACTAACATCATTTACTTTAAATATCCTAACATAAGATATTTATATTTTAATTAATTTAATCATTTAACAATTAAATAATTAATTAATTAATCAAATATAAATATATTAAATATATGTATAATATTTACATTAAATATTAAAAAACATATATTCATTTAGGATAAAAGTCAAATAACTCATTTTGACTATTAATTAATGTGTATTTAAATTAATCAAGTATTAAATGTAAATACACAATAATTAGGCAAATGACTATCTAGTCCTTTTAGCACGTATCTTGCGTTTAACCTTTAAACGACTTTATAAATAATCAATATTATTTATTAATGTTGCTCTAGTGCTCTACGAGTATGTTTCATTATTGAGACTCTCTAGATTCAGGTATATCCGTCACGAAATCTAATTTCGTGTCCATAATCTATCCACCCGTAGATTATGACGATCACGGATAATCTCGCTGAACCATACAGGTGGAGGTCATGGCAAATGTATAATTTCTCCGTCACATGCATCCGGATAAGTCCCAGAGATATAGATGTAAACGTCAAATCTCTATCGGGATTATCCAGTCGACTATTCTATTAGCAATCTCAAAAAGAATGTTTAGAACTAGCTTCTAAACTTTACCACGGGCCCATGGTTTTATCTGATTGCTAATCATATGGACTACCTATGCTCTGATACACAGAACTGATGGATCCTATCTTGATACACATAGGACACCCTGAGGATCTATCTACACCCAACGAACATGCGGAGGTCTGATCTTAATAGATCGGTGACGTGACTGCCGTCTAAGTGTAGAAGATGTCTCATGTGCCCACAATGGCATCTCAAGTCTAAGAATCACAAGTGCTACTCAACCCAAGAAGATTCTTATTGACACTGGTGTACCATCCATTAAGAATCTTCGGTGAGTCGTTCAGTGTTTATCCGCTATAAACACCTACATGTCTATACTAGTCTCCAAGACTAATGGTTCATTGAGAAACCATTGGAATCATATATTCCAGTATACGACATGTACCGGTCTCAACGGGTTTACTATAATGACAAGTAGTGTAAACCTTGACCAGGAACTGTCTGAGAATGACAACGTCATGATACTTCTCAATGTCCGTTGCGACGCTTTTGCAACTGTATCATAACTAATCATTATAGGGTCATTACGTCTTTACCATATATATAAATAGATTATATTATAGAAACTGCATATATTATTCATAATAATAATGTTTTACATAAGTATTTAACAGAAATACAACCGGGAATTGGCGCTCTGAGCACCAACCCCAACAATATTCATGCATCAAACATAAATGATCCAAGCACACTTACTTCTAATTTTCTAATACATACATGAGGAATTATTTATATAAAATCATACGAACAAAAATACAACTTTTGTACACAACTGTATATACAAATTTAATCTAATTAAATTTAAGTATATACATGTTCATAAGATACACCATAAAATTAATCTAATTAAATTATATGGATACATGTTCATGAAATATAACAAAATTAATCAAATTAATTTATACAAGGACTTAAGAAATTATACCAACAATTGCTTTCAATCCTTACCAATTGTTGAATCCTTGCATCCAAACTCCAAATTTTTTCTACAAGCTTCACCAAGAAACTCCACTACCAAAAGTTTCTCAAAGCTCGATTATTGGTATCCAATAGGTGGATTAATGAATGCGCAAGAATGACAATAAAAATTTCAAGTCAAATTCAACTCTTGAATTAGGGTTTTTGGAATTTTCCTAGAACACAAAATTAATCATTTTCCTAAGTCAATAGGTTCACGTAACATGTATTTAAACGTGACTTTATCAATTACTGAAAGTTACATAAAATTTGACAACAAACCTGAAAATTGCTTGAATAGAATAAAGAAGAAATAATATTTCTTGTTCATTAAATTGAACACAAGATTTGTCAAAGATTGGTGATTTTTGTAGTGTCATTAAATAGCTAATAAGACTCGATCAAGAAATAAAGAAAGATTTTCCAGGACAATAATCTTTAGGTTTGGACTTGATCTTATGTGAGTTTTATTCCTTAACAAAATGGTGACATAAAATTCTTGGGTTACATGCAAATTACAAGACTTTGAAGAGTCAAATCTAAGAAGGATCATGTCAACTTATCTTTCATGTGAATCATGTAGCTTGACATCGACCTGAGTAGTTCTTTAATGACCGTAAATATGTGAATGATTGGGTTACATGTTATGCGAATTAATATCCCATTCGCGGTTGACATAATGATAATGTAAACTTATGACTGCAGTAGTGAATTCAAAAGATTGATTTTTAGAATTATTGTATTGCAATATTATCAAGATTATGTTCAACATTTAAATATTTGACTTTTAGAATTGATATATTTCCATACTTTGGGTCGTTTGTTAGGATATAATAAAGACTAAAGATTGAATCATTTTCTTGGAATTGAAAACTAAGTTGTTGGCTGATAGTGAAAATATTATGTTTCTTGTTGTTGAATTTAGATATACATTTAGCAAAGAATGGTTAATTTATCAACGTAAAATGTTATAACATATTAAAGTCATAAATATATGGTGGTTCGGTTATCCCCCTATGCTAATGTATTGGGGATCGACTTGCTCGGACAGGTCGAGGGGGTTGCGCCTCCCGTGGGGGCTCGGGAGCAGCGCCTCTCGTAGGGAAAATAAATTCAAAAATAAAATTAATCGAAATAATTGATTTCATGTCCTCTAGTGAAAAAAGCGTTTTGACTTTCATTGTCATGACAATGAGACCTTAAAAAATAAAAAACATTCTCACTAATATCATCACGATAATGGTTTGTCATTGGCGCGACAGTGAGACGTTGATGCAAAAGAGCATTCTGACTTCTGTTGTCACGACAATGAGACACTCGTGCATATTATCGCAATAATAGTTTCTCATTGGTGCGACAAAAGGGACACAGATGCGAAAAAAACATGACTAAAAATTATATCTTTTGAAGGCAACTTTTGATTGCCTATATATATGACACGAATTTGATCAAATAATATAACATTTTTCTTCCCAAATTCTGAAGTAGAGATTCAAGTAAGTATTGTGTTTCATTTCTAAAAGTTTTGTTGTATCATATGGTGAATTTTCTTGCAATCCTTACAACACATAATAAGGGTAAATATTACTTTAAGAAAGTATAACGCGCTTCAAAATTAGACTCCCCGCTGCGTTTCTTCTCATTTCATCTACAATTCTCATGACTTTGTTATTTTATTTTTATTATTTATTAATCTCTTTATAGGTTAACGAGTCTATTCTTATGGTGAAGCACCAGAAATCTGAAGTTGTTATTTTTGGAAGACTTGGAGTCAATGAAGCAACCGGGTGACCTTCGTTCTTGCAACTTCATAAATCAGAGTTGCAGAAAATGTCATAATTACGACTTCTTCTTCTTTTTTTTTTTTTTTTTTTTTGGTATTCGATGTGCTATTTGGGAATGTCAAAAAAATATAATGATAGAAAGATTAAAGACTAAACAATGATAAAATAAAGATAAAATCATTATCAAAATAATAATTTTTTTAATCACCAAAATAATTGGTTTTGATAATTATTTTTTTCTCTCAGTTCGTTTTGTATTGCAAACAAATCGTCATTGACTGCAGCCAATTCAGGTACAATTATACAAGCATTTCGTGCACAGTGCGTGTATATTTTTAGTTCAACCAAAAACCAAGCGAGTTGGAAAGCCTGAACTCGGACAATTACTGTTACTGTTGAGGGCAAAAGCGTAACTTAACTTATAATCAATTCTATTTTTTTAAAAAAATAAAAATAAAAAATTAGTCACCTGTCACTGTTGAATCAAATAAGAACTATTTCATTATCTATTAATACGTTTTCCTAATTATTAACAAAAATTGTAAATAAATAAATAATAATATTTGGACTCACGTGGTTTATTATAATAAGCAAGCCACACAAAGTATAGTCCTAATGCAAAGGGAAAAAGGAAACAGACAACAATTCTGTTTGGTATAGGAATCCTTTTCTTAATTGGTAACCAAACTATATAAATCAAACTCTCACTTATATGCCAGAAGCTTGAGCTAGCTATGGCGCGAAGCTGGATGAATAACTTTCTCTCAATGAAGAGGACAAGAAACAGAAATAGAAACAAAATCGAAACCTCCATTGAATCACTTCCACACGAACTGCTAACGGAGCTTCTCGTTCAAGTCGACTCTACTTCACTTGCTGATCTCTCTAATTTTAAACTGAGTTGCAGAAACTTTCTCCAAGCCGCTAATGACGACTATGTCTATCAGCACGCATCCATTGAAAAGTTCCACATACTGTGGCCTGTAAGTAACAGAGCCGCCTATTTATTCTTGAAGCGGTGCAAAAAGAGCGGAAACCCATAAGCCCTTTTCAGGCTAGGAATGTACGAGTACTTCAACCTCGGCAGTACAGTCTCTGGGTACCAGTTGTTAAAAACAGCGGCGGAGAAAAAACACCCAGAGGCGACGTATGTGTTTAGTGTTATTCTTTTGTGTTCTGGTGGGGTTGAGTTGATGAGGCGACGAGGTTTCGTGCTTTTGAGTTCTTTGAAGGGTTAAGGGATCAGAGAATGCATGAGAAAGATTAGAGGGATTATTAGTTGCTTGTGGATTCGGAAGATTATTGTGGATGAAGAAGATGATTACATTGCTGAAACCTGCAACTGTTTGCGTTCAAGGAAGAAAGGGTGTGATGATGGATTTGATATTTTAATTGGTTGTTGTGAATCTTGCTTGTGCGTTACTGAAGTCACTTTCTATATAAACAACATCAGTTCTTGTTTTCAAAAGATGAAACAGAATATAGAGAAAGACAAAGCACACACACCAGCTCGGTTTCTTTGTTTTGTTAAAAAGGAGAGTTCAAACACTTTGTGGTTCGTTGGATAGGAGTTTGGTGGTTCTCTTACTCGTACGTTTTCCGTTGTATCCTGGGAAACAATCGTTCACGTTCTACTGCACCTACGGTAGGGGACGAATTTGTTTTAAGGATATTGTTGTTTTCAACAAGCCTCGGGAAAGTGAAGAAGCAGTGGTTCGTTTCTGCTCTTCTGCCATCAGCCTCTGCCTCTGCATCTGCCTCTGCCATCAGCCTCTGCCTCAGCATCTGCCTCTGCCTCAGCCTCTGCCTCTGCCTCAGCATCTGCCTCTGCCTCTGCCATCAGCCTCTGCCTCTGCATCTGCCTCTGCCATCAGCTTTTGCCTCAGCAACTGCCTCTGCCTCAGCATCTGCATCTGCCTCAACCTCTACCTCTGCCATCAGCCTCTGCCTCAGCATCTGCCTCTGTCTCTGCCTCAGTCTCTGCCTCTGCCATCAGCATAAACATCAGCCTCTGCCTCGGCTTCAGCATCAGCCTCTGCTTCTGCCTCTGCCTCTGCATCTGCATCTGCCTCTGCCTCTGCCCTTAGCCTCTACTGTCAGGGCCCGCCGTTAGGGTCTGATCCGAAGATTATTGTAATATTTGTCATATTTGGATTTCCCAATTACCGTGTAATAATTGTAATACATTGTACATACAGTCTTAAAACAAATTCGTACTCTGTGGATATGGAAATCAGTCCAAACACAGTAGATCCGAATATGGCAGCCTCTTCGGCTGGCCAGAATGTTGTGGCAGCGCCTGTGGCTGACCAAAGTGCAGTGGCAGCCCCTTCAGCTGGCCAACTTGCATCAGCCTCTGGGCTTAATATGACAGCCGTTGTGGCTGGCCAAGGTGTTTCTGCCTCAATGGCTAGACAACCTGTTGGACATGTGAGCCATGTCAATCCTGCTGCGGAAAAACCTGAAAAATTTAGTGGTCAGAATTTCAAAATGTGGCAACAGAAAATGTTCTTCTACCTAACCACGTTGAACCTTGCGAGGTTTCTAAAGGAAGATGCTCATGTACCCAAAGAGGGTGAGATTGATATCCAAGTCATCAGTGTCATTGAAGCTTGGAAACATTCTGAATTCCTATGTCGGAATTATGTGTTGAATGGGCTAAGTGATTCCTTGTACAGTGTGTACGCTGGAATGAAAACAGCTAAAGGGCTTTGGGAATCTTTAGATCGAAAATATAAAACTGAGGATGTCGGTACTAAGAAATTTGTCATAGGCCGTTTCCTAGAGTTTAAAATGATTGATTCCAAAACTGTGATAAGTCAAGTACAAGAACTGCAGATTATTCTAGCAGAAATTCATGTTGAGGGGATGAGTTTAAGTGAAACCTTCCAAGTAGCCTCGATAATTGAGAAACTACCACCTGGTTGGAAAGATTTCAAGAATTATTTAAAGCATAAGCGAAAAGAAATGAGCATTGAAGACTTGGTTCTTAAGCTAAGAATTGAGGAAGATAACCGAGTTTCTGAAAAGAGAGGAATGACTCATGAGGCCAAAGCAAATGTTGTCGAACATGGCCATAAGAACAAGAACCTCAAGAACAAATGGTCAAAGATGGGCCCTAAAGGAGGAGTTTCCAAGAAATCAAAATTTCAAGGAAAATGCTTCAACTGTGACAAAATGGGTCACAAGTCTTCTGAGAGCAGACTGCCGGAGAAGAAAAAGAAACAAGAGGCTAATGTGCTGGAAAACATGACTCAAGATGTTTCAGACATTAACCTTTCTGCTGTGGTTTCTGAGGTGAATCTGGTGGGTTCTAACCCAAGAGAGTGGTGGATTGATACTGGTGCCACTCGACATGTGTGCTCGGACAATAGCATGTTTTCTTCATTTGAGCCTGCTGAAAATGGGGAAAAGATATACATGGAAAATTCAGCAACATCTGAGATAGAAGGTCAAGGAAAGGTGATTCTGAAGATGACCTCTGGGAAAGAGTTGACTCTGAACAATGTTCTGTATGTACCTGAAATACGAAAGAATCTTGTGTCTGGATCGCTTCTGAACAAGCATGGATTCCGGATGGTGTTCGAGTCTGATAAAGTAGTTTTGACTAAAAATGGGATGTATGTGGGAAAAGGGTATGTAACTGATGGGCTTTTTAAGCTCAATGTAATGGTTGTTAAACCCAAAAATATCAATAAAGCTAGTTCTTCTGCTTATATTGTTGAGTATTCTAATCTTTGGCATGGTAGATTAGGACATGTTAATTTTAATTCATTGCGAAAGTTAATTAACATGAATCATATTCCCAATTTTAAAATTGATAACAAACATAAGTGTGATACTTGTGTTGAGGCAAAACTAACTAGATCATCTTTTCATAGTATTGAAAGAAACTCTGAACCACTTGATCTAATTCATACCGATGTATGTGATTTTAATTCAATACAATCGAGAGGCGGTAATAAATATTTTATTAAATATATTGATGATTGCACAAGATTTTGCTATGTATATTTAATGAAAAGCAAGGACGAAGCTATAGAGAAATTTGTTCTCTATAAGAATGAAGTTGAGAACCAACTGAATAAAAGAATTAAGGAGTTAAGAAGTGATCGTGGTGGTGAGTATGTTTTCCCTTTTGAATCACTTTGTGAACAAAATGGAATCATACATCAAACCACAGCTCCTTATTCACCTCAATCCAATGGGATTGCGGAACATAAGAATCGTACCTTGAAAGAGATGATGAACGCTATATTAATCAGCTCTGGCTTACCTCAGATTATGTGGGGAGAAGCTGTCTTATCAGCTAATTACCTTTTAAATAAGGTACCACGGAAAGAAGCAGGGAAAACTCCTTATGAAATGTGGAAAGGAAGAGTACCTTCCTATAAATTCCTACGAGTGTGGGGGTGTCTTGCCAATGTAGTTATTCCTCCACCTAAAAAGGTGAAGATATGACCAAAAACTGTTGATTGCATTTTCATAGGATATGCACATAACAGTAATGCTTATCGATTTCTTGTGTATGAGTCTAATGTACTAGATATTCACAAGAATACGATAATGGAGTCGAGGAATGCATCCTTTTTCGAATACGTTTTTCCTTGTAAAACTAATTCGAATTTAGATGTGCACAAACGGGCATATGAGACTATCATTGAAGATAGTCAGGACCGAGAACAAATTAATGTTCCAGAGGATCAACAAGTTGTTGAACCTGAACTAAGACGTAGCAAAAGAGCTAGAACGGAAAAATCATTTGGTCCAGATTTTCTGACATTTTTGCTAGAGAATGATCCTCAAAGCTATAACGAAGCTGTAAGGTCAGCTGATGGTACCTTGTGGAAAGATGCCATCAATAGTGAAATTGAATCCATATTACAAAATCACACCTGGGAGTTAGTGAATCTTCCTCCCGGATGTAAACCTTTAGGGTCCAAGTGGATTTTCAAAAAGAAAATAAAGGCAGATGGATCAATTGACAAGTACAAAGCAAGACTTGTAATTAAAGGTTACAGACAACGTGAAGGTCTTGATTACTTTGATACTTATTCTCCTGTAATGAGAATAAATTCCATAAGGATGATACTAGCGATTGCAGCTTTGCGCAATCTTGAGGTACATCAGATGGATGTGAAAACAGCCTTTCTGAATGGAGATTTAGATGAAGAAATCTACATGAAACAACCTGAAGGATTTTTAGCTCCAGGACAAGAAAAGAAAGTCTGTAAGTTAGTTAAATCCTTGTATGGATTGAAACAAGCCCCGAAACAGTGGCATAAAAAATTTGATGACACCATGTTGGCAAATGGTTTCAAAATCAATGAATGTGATAAATGCATTTATGTCAGAGAGACAGAAGTTGGCTATGTCATTTTATGTCTCTACGTTGATGACATACTGATTGTCGGGAGTAATATTAAAATGGTGAAATCTACCAAGAATATGCTGAAATCCAAGTTTGACATGAAAGACATGGGTCTTGCAGATGTCATTCTGGGAATAAAGATCTCGAGAAGTTCAGATGGACTTATTCTTGATCAGTCGCACTATGTGGACAAAATTCTTGGTAAATTCAATGATGATGATACAGCTGTGGCTAGAACTCCTTTAGATGTGAGCTTACATCTATCGAAGAATATGGGAGATGGTATATCTCAAGTAGAATACTCTAGAGTGATCGGGAGTTTGATGTATCTATCAAGTTGTACAAGGCTTGATATAGCTTGTACAGTATACAAGCTCAGCAGATATACGAGTAATCCAGGGGTTGATCACTGGAAAGCCATAGTGAGAGTACTTAGGTACTTACGTTTTACTCGTAATTATGGGTTGCACTATCATAGATATCCAACTGTAGTCGAAGGATACAGTGATGCTAATTGGATATCTGACATGAAAGACTCAAAGTCTACTAGTGGTTATGTGTTTACACTAGCAGGTGCAGCTATATCATGGAAATCCTCCAAACAGACTGTGATAGCCAGATCTACAATGGAATCAGAATTCATTGCATTAGACAAGTGTGCTGAAGAAGCAGAATGGCTTCGAAATTTTCTAGAGGATATTCCAAGTTGGCCTAAGCCAGTGCCAGCAATTTGCATTCATTGTGATAGTCAATCTGCAATTGGAAGGGCACATAACAATATGTATAATGGTAAGTCTAGACATATTCGTCGTAGACACAATACCGTTAGACAATTACTCTCTACTGGAGTTATTTCGATTGACTATGTAAAGTCAAAGGATAACATTGCGGATCCGCTAACCAAAGGGTTAAATAGAGAGTTAGTTGTGAAATCATCGAGGGGAATGGGACTGAAGCCCATTAGATAAATGTTTATTACGAAGGAAAACCCAACCTTGTTGACTGGAGATCCCAAGATCTAGGTTCAATGGGACAACCTATTCCTAAAAGACATAATTGGATCACTGTGGGGGTTACCCTCTAGTCCATTCCTATGATGAAATAAAACAGTGATGCTCGTATGGATAGAGGTTAAGCAAAAGCTTTTAATGATTCTTATGCGTCGGGAATCCGAGCAGAGTATTACGAGATACTCTTAAATAAGAAATCACCTATGTGAGAGAGAAGTGGGGCCGCTTCAAAGGGAATTGTACGGGGCACAATTTTTAGAAACTCTTGCAGAACCAAGTAGATGTTCATGGCCAAAAATGAACATAATAATGAGAACTCAAATGTGTAGGTAAAATATCTGTGTGATATGTGTTCTCCAATTACATGAACGGCAGTACAGTTCAATGACATCGCGTCAACTGTCAGCCAGTAATGAGATATATTTTCACAAGGGAAGGTTCAAAGGCTGTGGCCTACCTATCCTACACAGGTGTTGAACCGTTGAACTCTTCTAGGTCAAAATAAAATGTTTTATAAAATAATTTTATTCGACGTTTTTCTCCAATTTCATTCATGTGGGGGATTGTTGGAAAATGCTTATTCATAAGCATTTTGAGGCACAATTTCAAGCATGGTCCACTTCGTGTTAGTGGTTGTTATTGAATGATTCGGATACTCCTCCGTGAGTACTTCGAAATGGTATATTCATATGCTTAAAATGGTGCTTGGGTGAATGAGAAATTGTTGTTCAAAGTTCACCCATTGGTGTTGGAAAATAAAGATAAGTGAGCTTGTCCCACATGGGAAAGCTATAGAGAGAATATTAAGCTAATATATGATTGCTCATATGTAGATGGGTAAGAGTTGTAATGATAGAGGCTCTCTCTACGTGCGCGGGGGGGGTGCAAACTAAATCCGAACCAAGCTTGGCTCGTGTGCACCCGCGTGTCCTGCGTACACGAATGCCGGACCAAAATGTGCAGGCCCGACCCAACCGAATTTTTAATTTTCTCTACAATTTTTCCAAGCCTTTTGTAATGGTGGTTACATAGTTTAATTTTCATTAGTGCTAATTTAATTAGCTTAGTGGTTACAACAATGTGTAACATCTCCCATTATGAAATTTAATTGGCAAGTTAATTTCTATTAATTGAGATGTGTTTTCTTTTCCTATATAAACAACATCAGTTCTTGTTTTCAAAAGATGAAACAGAATATAGAGAAAGACAAAGCACACACACCAGCTCGGTTTCTTTGTTTTGTTAAAAAGGAGAGTTCAAACACTTTGTGGTTCGTTGGATACGAGTTTGGTGGTGCTCTTACTCATACGTTTTCCGTTGTATCCTGGGAAACAATCGTTCACGTTCTACTGCACCTACGGTAGGGGACGAATTTGTTTTAAGGATATTGTTGTTTTCAACAAGCCTCGGGAAAGTGAAGAAGCAGTGGTTCGTTTCTGCTCTTCTGCCATCAGCCTCTGCCTCTGCATCTGCCTCTGCCATCAGCATCTGCCTCAGCATCTGCCTCTGCCTCAGCCTCTGCCTCTGCCTCAGCACCTGCCTCAGCATCTGCCTCTGCCATCAGCCTCTGCCTCAGCATCTGCCTCTGCCTCTGCCTCTGCCATCAGCCTCTGCCTCAGCATCTGCCTCTGCCTCAGCATCTGCATCTGTCTCAACCTCTGCCTCTGCCATCAGCCTCTGCCTCAGCATCTGCCTCTGTCTCTGCCTCAGTCTCTGCCTCTGCCATCAGCATAAACATCAGCCTCTGCCTCGGCTTCAGCATCAGCCTCTGCTTCTACCTCTGCCTCTGCATCTGCATCTGCCTCTGCCTCTGCTCTTAGCCTCTACTGTCAGGGCCCGCCGTTAGGGTCTGATCCGAAGATTATTGTAATATTTGTCATATTTGGATTTCCCAATTACCGTGTAATAATTGTAATACATTGTACATACACTAATTTCTTCAGAATAGACACTCTTTGATGTGATAATATTTGGGGATGATAGTTGATTATTACAAGAATCGGTGTTGAAGAAAATTTTCAAAAATATATATATGTGATTTGTTTTCCGCTCCTTGTATATTCTATTCGTTTTAAAGCGAATACTAGTTTGAAAAAATGGATTCGTTTAATAAAAATGTCGATTCGATTTGATTCGTTTAATAAACAAATCGAATACATATTTAAATTCATTGATTCGTTTATTCGTTTAGGATTCAATATTTTACTAATTATTATTATTTTTCAATTAAGATTCGAGAAATTATGGCTAATTACCATAGAAAAATAATATTATCGATATTTGATAAGGTATTTTTAGTAAATATATTAATTACATATTTCATATGTATATATTTATGAAAACTTAATGTAAATAAATTATGTTATTGAATAATATCAGGATTAAACGAATATTCGTATTCGGTTCGTTTAATAAACTAATTGAATATGAATCCTGATATTATGATTCGTTTAATAAATGAATCGAATATGAATCTATCATATTTTGATTCGATTCATTTATGAGTCAACACAAATTCTATTCGTTAATTCATTTTACCACCCTACTTGTATTATATAATTTTACTCATTAACACATATCTTGATATTGAGCAAAATAAATACAAAATAAACACATACAACTCCCTGTAAAGTTTTAGCAATAGAGTAATTCATAACCATGGTGGAACAACAGGCACATAATATAAGTGGGGGCATTAGTATTGTGTAACATCCTCAATCCGAAAATTTTATCGGCATATGGCAGGTTCCACTGCCATCTAAGCCTCTTATTAAACATTAGAATTCCCCATTTCTTGTTTTAATAACTATTTTACCATATTGTTGATTAAACACACACAATCATAAATTGTCTTACTACAAAACCACAATGAAACATAATAACTGAGTACTCTATACAATCATGTACATGTCATATATCAAAAGAAACCAAAATACAAACTACATTATATATCAATGTAGGGCTGACATGATGGACCACTATGACCAGTGACTACAATGTTACTCATGTCCTCGATCCATGTCTCCAAAAAATAGTTGTGGCTTACCAACAAAAGTTTCTGCAAAACTGGAGAGTGGGGGGTGAGTCCAAAAGAACTCTGTAAGCGGAGCTATAAAAACCAGAAAATAATGTTAGAAATAATTGTGTCAAAATCTCGCAACAAATAACTGTCTTTCTGAATTCATAAATCAGAAATCATGTTTTTCTTACATTATAAGTGAGAAAAACATTTCATAAAGTCATTGGTCTGAAAACCTCTGAAGATTTGTAAAACTTTGGCGTATGGGGGCGTTACGTATCGCCGTCCCCCCATACGCCTCAACTTATGGTCTAAGGGCGTTACGTATCGCCATCCCTCAAGCCACTGATCTGGAACCAGATGTGCAAACCTATGCCATTGGGGCGTTACGTATCGCCGTCCCCCAATTCATGTCACTATCCTGTTCCGGAATCCAGGGTCCAGGGGTGTTACATATCGCCATCTCCCTAGCCCGAAAATCTAGGATCCAGAGGCGTTACGTATCGCCGTCCCTCTAGTCCTGCTCTCCATGTGCACATGATGTATCCGTCAATTTCATAAATTACACCTGAGGTGAATTTTTCTCCCATGTCGTTGAAATCATGATATCACAATTTGAAATCATTTTTATCAACAAATACTTCAAGTCATCAGAAATCGGTGTTTTGATAGACTTTTGATAAAACTCTTTAATAATCAAGAAAGTAAATTTTCTATTTCAAAATATAAAAAAACTCAAAATAAGTACTCCACTCACAGTATTACGGCAAATCTGGTGTGGTTCTTGACGTAGGTGATCTTCGAGCGTCTTGACGTCGATCTAATGTCAAAGAATTCATTAGTTCCCTTGTATAAATAGAAACGTATATGCAGTGCATGGTTGATGTTCTATGCTTATGGCATGACTTATTGTGTGTTCACACACTTATATGAAACCCTTAGAGTGCCCCTAAACCTTTTAGGATAAAACTGAAATTTATAAAATTTGATCCTGGGTATCTGGACGCGTCGTGACACTAGTTATAGGCGTCGCGACGCTTACCTTATCAGGTGAGGCAGTAAGCAACCTTATTTTCCGCATCACGACGCAAGGGTTGGGCGTCGTGACTCCCTTACGCGTCGCAACGTTAAGCAATGAGCGTCGCGACTCCCACCAAATGGGGTCGAGGCAGTGAGTCCCCTCTGTTTTTCACGTCACGACGCTAGTCCTTCTGTGTCGCGACGCTCACATTCTAGAACCACATCCAAGTCAATTTCCCAGTACACGTCGCAACGCCAAGTGTTCGCGTTGCGACGCTAGGCTGTTTTTCAGGACCCAAATCAACTCCATCATCACTCTAAGCTTACATAACTCTACTCAAGCCATAACCCTAATAAACACACCCAATATCACTAATTACACCCTCTAGAACAATTCTTATGACTTTGTTATTTTATTTTTTTTATTTATTAATCTCTTTATAGGTTAACGAGTCTATTCTTATGGTGAAGCACCAGAAATCTGAAGTTGTTATTTTTGGAAGACTTTGAGTCAATGAAGCAGCCGGGTGACCTTCGTTCTTGCAACTTCATAAATCAGAGTTGCAGAAAATGTCATAATTACGACTTCTTCTTTTTTTTTTTTTTTTTTTTGGTATTCGATGTGCTATTGGGGAATGTCAAAAAATATAATGATAGAAAGATTAAAGACTAAACAATGATAAAATAAAGATAAAATCAATATCAAAATAATAATTTTTTTAATCACCAAAATAATTGGTTTTGATAATTATTTTTTTCTCTCAGTTCGTTTTGTATTGCAAACAAATCGTCATTGACTGCAGCCAATTCGGGTACAATTATACAAGCATTTCGTGCACAGTGCGTGTATATTTTTAGTTCAACCAAAAACCAAGCGAGTTGGAAAGCCTGAACTCGGACAATTACTGTTACTGTTGAGGGCAAAAGCGTAACTTAACTTATAATCAATTCTATTTTTTTAAAAAAATAAAAATAAAAAATTAGTCACCTCTCACTGTTTTACCATATTGTTGATTAAACACACACAATCATAAATTATCTTACTACAAAACCACAATGAAACGTAACAACTGAGTACTCTATACAATCATGTACATGTCATATATCAAAAGAAACCAAAATACAGACTACATTCTATATCAATGTAGGGCTGACATGATGGACCACTATGACCAGTGACTACAATGTTACTCATGTCCTCGATCCATGTCTCCAAAAGATAGTTGTGGCTCACCAACAAAAGTTTCTGCAAAACTGGAGAGTGGGGGGTGAGTCCAAAAGAACTCAGTAAGCGGAGCTATAAAAACCAGAAAATAATGTTAGAAATAATTGTGTCAAAATCTCGCAACAAATAACTGTCTTTCTGAATTCATAAATCAGAAATCATGTTTTTCTTACATTATAAGTGAGAAAAACATTTCATAAAGTCATTGGTCTGAAAACCTCTGAAGATTTGTAAAACTTTGGCGTATGGGGGCGTTACGTATCGCCGTCCCCCCATACGCCTCAACTTGTGGTCTTAGGGCGTTACGTATCGCCATCCCTCAAGCCACTGATCTGGAACCAGATGTGCAAACCTATGCCATTGGGGCGTTACGTATCGCCGTCCCCCAATTCATGTCACTATCCTGTT
>SKCR01023192.1:0-20002 GCA_019454045.1 Zanthoxylum bungeanum | reverse complement strand
ACTTTTTTTTTAAAAAAGATTTATGGAGAGCATATTTGAATTAATTAATTACATTAATTAATAGCATAATTAATAATCATCATTTATTAAATTTGAAGATAACAAGAGATAAAGAAATTAAAGAGAAGTAAAGTAAAAAAAAAAAAAAAAAAAAAAGAAAACCTTTTCATTAAAGAATGGTTGGGTGTTGTCTTCGTATGAATTTGTGGAGATGAATCCTCTCAAATTAGAGCAACCATTACTCAAGTCGTAGCAAAGAGGGAAATTCAACTGAATTAATTCCCACGGCAAAACTTTTAGTTTTGGAAGATACAAGAGCTCCATGTAGTGTAGTTTAGGAAAAATAGTTTCAATCAATTTTCCTTCATCTCTTCCTACTATCACTTCCATTGAATCACTTTCATCTTTTCCTACCACCACTTCCATTGAATCACAATTTCTCACTTTCAACTCTTCCAAGCTTGGGAATTAACCTGCAATGCAAAATCGATTTTGTTCCTCAACAACTGTCTAATATTCTTTTGATAATTTAAAAGTAAGCATGATAATACTTAAAATAAAAAAAATTAACATGTGCAAATTTCTATACCTCATGAAGATATCATCATCCATAATAATTTTTTTGAAATATCACCATATTTGTACAAACATTTCTTATAATATGATGGAATAATTTGCACTTTAAAAATTTCATTGTACATTTTATTATTCTATACCCTCCTTTTTATTCAATGATAACTTATAATATGGTGGGATATTGATTGATTCTCATTGAAATCAAAGAGGCAAGGTTTTGCTTTGAGTTCGAAAACCATTTTTTTTTGGCTGAGCTCATGGCTGCTATGAAGTGTGGAATAAGATTTGGCTTGAATGTGGTTAATTGGAAAGTGGTTGTTCTGTTTTGAAAAGGATTATTGTTAGCACCTTTTTTATTGGCATGTGTCCGTGACAAAACAAGTTCAATTGAGTTGTAATCTTTCATGAAGATCTTCGTGCAATTGGACTGGTTTCTGGCTGCTGTGCATCAGACATACGTTCGTGGTGCGTTCGTTGCAGTGTTCGAACGATTGGCGTTAGTGCTGCGTTCGTTTGTGGGTTCGAACGTGTGGCGTTAGTGGCACGTTCTTTATTGGGTTCGAACGGGAGCATTCCAGAGAGCAAACGTTCGAGGCACGTTCTTGTGGGCTTCGAACGGGAGCATTCCAGAGAGCTCACGTTCGTTGTGCGTTCGATTGATGTTCGAACGAGTCTTCACAGAAAGGGCGCGTTCGTGTAGCGTTCTAGTAAGCGTTCGAACGCGACTGCGATCTGAATGCGTTTTTGGCCTGCAAAACCCTAGGTTTTCACCCTACCTATAAATATAACACCTTAGCCGCCTTTCCCCACAGTTGAAGCAATTATTTCTTGAGCCTAAATCTCACAAAGCTTTCAACTCTATTTGAATCCACCATTGAAGACTTCTTCATCTTCTTGTCTTCTTCATTAATGGTGTGATTCCATCTTTGATAAACCTTCAACACAACTTAACCCAAATCCCCAATCCTTTAGAGTTCTTTAGGAGGAAGTTTGGTAGTCGGAGTTCCGGCATCATTGGTGATATAATCTACTCAGAGACTTCAGAGGTTCTGAAGAAAACCGTGGGTCGCGGGCTTGAGGAGTTCCTTGAGTTCTTGCAGTATAGAGGTACTTGAGTCGGTGGAGTTGCCACCATAGGTCTTGACCATCGCTGTAAGTTTTTCTCGATATAGTGGATTCGGGTGGTAGCCTATACCCGGAGTGGTTTTTTACTCGGAAGAGTTTTCCACTTCGTCACCAAAATTATTGTGTGATTGATTTTATTTGCTGCTTTGTTTATCGTTATTGTTTTTTTATTTGCAGCATTTTTTATATTATTTGTTATTGTGGTTGCCTGTTAATTTGCCTGTTGCGATTCCATAGTAGCAGTAACAGGACTTGTCCTGCTTATTGTCTGTAATTCCGCATAGGGTCAGAACTTAGAATAACCCCGAATTTTCAATTGGTATCAGAGACTGAACTCGATCCTTGACCCATTAGCTATGGAGCGTAGTCAACCCTTAAATTGTCCACCATTTTTTGATGGCACGGAATATTTGCATTGGAAGGTTCGCATGAGAGCGTTCCTTAAGTCCTTAGATGAGAGGGTCTGGATGACTGTTGAACACGGGTGGAAACCTCCCGTTGTTATTGTTGATGGGGTATCTTCCCCTAAAGATAAATTGACCTGGACCAAGGATGAATTTGATGCTAGCAATAGGAACAGCAATGCTGTTAATGCCATACATAGTGCTGTTTGTTCTGCTGAATTTAGGAGAATCTCTATGTGTGAGATAGCCAAGGATGCTTGGGACATCCTGCAGACTGTGCATGAGGGCACATTGTCTGTTAAAAATAGTAGACTCCAGGATCTTGCTACTAGGTTTGAGGTCGCTAGAATGAAGGATGATGAGACCTTTGATGAGTTTTATGCTGAGATTAACGATATTGTTAACTCTAGTTTTAACCTAGGTGAGACTATTCCTACCAGTAGGATAGTTAGGAAAATCCTGAGATCCCTACCTGATAAGTTCCTACCCAAAATCACCGCCATCGAGGAAAGTAATGACCTCGATCATCTTAATTTAGATGAACTCGTAGGAAAACTGCAGGTTTATGAGAAAAAGCTTCCTGGTTATAGAGAGCCAAAAACGTTTGCGATGAAAATCGCTAAGGAAGTTGTGCATGATTCGTCTGGTGATGATGATACCATCACGGATCGTGATTTGGCCTTGTTTGCAAAGAAGTTTAAGAAATTTCTTAAATTTAAGAAGAGTGGCCATAGCAGTAATAGAGATAGAGAGGTTATGCCTAGAGAGAGTAGGCATAGCAGAAAAGAGTCTAGAGAGGATAGGGGTAGTAGATCCCGTGATGTCCAATGCCATGAGTGTGAAGGATATGGGCACATTAGATCTGAGTGTCCCGCATATCTGAAGGCTAAAGGTAAGAAAGCCATGGCAGCCTCTCCCAGTGATTCAGAAGGTGGTTATTCTTCTGATGAGTCTCCTAAAGGCAAGAAAAATTTTATTGCCTTTAATGCTAGTGTGACTGATGATAGAGAGATTATTGTTAATGATGATGATTCAGAAGTCTCTCTTGATGAGTCTGTTGATGAGGATAGTCTTCAGGTAGCTTTTGCTGAACTGTTTAATGAGAGTTTAGCCATTAAGAAGACTAATATAGAGGTCAATAAAAGGCTGACAGCTGCAGAGCTAGAAAAGAATGAGGCTCAAGCCAATCTTGAGCAAAGCCTTTTGATGGTTGATGATTTAGAGGAGAGGAACAAAATCCTAGTTAATAGAGTCCAAATATTAGAGACCGAACTTGACATTGCTAGAACCCAATTGTCCGCATTTTCTAGTGGAAATAAAAAGGTGGACCGTATGTTAGGAATTATTTCTGAGCCTAACTGTGATAAGGCTTCTTCTTCCACAGCTGTGCCTGTTGCAGCTAAACGTGACTTAGGTAAGAAACATGTTGTGTGTAGTCATGTTTCTCCTCCTGTTGTTCCTCGTCTTGTTTCCCAACCTCAATCTAGAGGTGTTGTGGGTAAACCTCGCTCTCATCCGAGGTTTGTGCCTGTGTGCCACCACTGTGGCAAGGCTGGACATATTAGGCCTAAGTGTTTCATATTGCACAAGCAAAAGAGAAGGCCTAAGAGTGTGTCTCCTAGATTTGATTCGTCAAATCTAATGTCTCAAGTTTCTGCACTAACCAAACAAGCTCAATTCTTCAGTGAGAAACTTGCTTTGTTGTCTGGGAACTCTCATGTGCATGAGGCTCCTAGAAAGGTTTGGGTGGGGAAGCAAGATGATTTCCCATCTACTTCTGCATGTCCTGATGGACATGATGAGAGTGCACTTCGGTGTAACTCTGCTTAAAAGATACATTTTAATTTTCCCATTGCATGTGTGTGTGAGTGTGTTTTATGTTTTTGCACGTTTATTTTATTTTCACAGCATATGGGTGTGTGTGTCTTGTTTTTGTTATATGTCCCTTGGTATATAGGATGGAAACCCGGACATAAATTTCATAGCCGATTCCGAATGGACGGTAGTATGATCTACACTCGGGATACAACTCCACGTATCATTGGATGTTTTGCAAGCTGTTTTGTGTCTTTATTTTTTTTGTGCTTTAAAACTGAAAAATCAAAAAAAAATTATATATTTTGAAAAAGACCAAAAATATTTTTATGACTTGTTAGAGCATGAATAGCATGTGCATGTGATCCTGGTATGTAGGATATATGATTATGCATGTATGATATGATGTTATTTTTCTTGATGCTCTATATGCATGAGTGTGTGTGATAAAAACCTTTGGTATATCTTGTGCTTGCACCTTCACATACACGTTTTTAATTTATCAAGGCTTGGTCGCATGTATGAGTTTTTAGACTAGCAATCTAATTTCTATCATATCTTGTTTGCTCAATAGTGTGACCTTTGACTAGTTGACCTTGCTATCCCCTTGTAAAGGCAAAAAGAATTAAACAAAAAAATGAGCTCAAGTGCAAAAGAGCCAAAATGGCCAAATTCAAAAGATAAGGGCAAAAACCCTTCACTCGAAAGAGTTATTAAATATGAGCTCATGATATCTTTGGGGTAAATAATATAGCATGCAACCAATGTTGTTTATTTTCAGGTCCTAGTGGTGCTGGGTTTGAACACATATTTTGTGGACTTGATTTGTTTAGAGATGGATTTCTTTGGCTGTGTCCAGCTCATAAAATAAGGTCTTAAGCCTTGATTTGTTGTGCACTTTATTTTTCCACGCAAGTGCTTTATATGCTTTGGTGTTTATGTCATATGCATAAGGGTGTATTTAGCCACTTTTAAAATGATGCATATTGCTTCATGTCATAAACAGTTGAATACTGACTGGGTATCATTGTATCAGCTTGAAATACTGTTTCAGTCAGTTATTGACAGGATTTTTATTTCTCTCAGTATGTGCCTGTGTGTGCTTCATGTTATTGCGTACCAATTTATTCTTTCCTGTGCACCTTTCTGAGTTTTGGTGTGCTTCCCGTGTGTTATTTTGCTAACTATATGTGCCTGTTAGTGTGGGGGAGTATTTCCTGTTTGTTTATGCTCTTGCATGTGTTGTCTCTTGTTCTCCTGATATTTTTCCTGTTTCTTTTACCCTTTGTCATTTCGTGACAAAAAGGGGGAGAGTAATATATTAAGGGGGAGAGCCTTAATATATATGAGAGAGCCGTAGAATACCCTTTGGATATCTCCGTTTTAAGGGGAGTTAAGATTAAGGGGGAGAGGATTTCTACTTGTACATGCATGAGATTTTTACCTGCTTTCTGTTCTATTTGATTATCCCAATGCTTTTCACGGTATATTGTTGTTTGTGGATGTTTCAGGTAGCAGGTATGTTGCTGCGGTGGCATTAATTTCAAGACTACTTTGTTAGGTGTTAGATCGAGTCCATTTGTAATAAGTCACTGTTTTGATGGTTGACAGTTGACTATTTGCTTTTTGGGTCTATTACCGTAGTCTTTGTATTAGGTAGTGTTTTTGTCACGGAATGCCAAAGGGGGAGATTGTTAGCACCCTTTTTATTGGCATGTGTCCGTGACAAAACAAGTTCAATTGAGTTGTAATCTTTCATGAAGATCTTCGTGCAATTGGACTGGTTTCTGGCTGCTGTGCATCAGACATACGTTCGTGGTGCGTTCGTTGCAGTGTTCGAACGATTGGCGTTAGTGCTGCGTTCGTTTGTGGGTTCGAACGTGTGGCGTTAGTGGCACGTTCTTTATTGGGTTCGAACGGGAGCATTCCAGAGAGCAAACGTTCGAGGCACGTTCTTGTGGGCTTCGAACGGGAGCATTCCAGAGAGCTCATGTTCGTTGTGCGTTCGATTGATGTTCGAACGAGTCTTCACAGAAAGGGCGAGTTCGTGTAGCGTTCTAGTAAGCGTTCGAACGCGACTGCGATCTGAACGCGTTTTTGGCCTGCAAAACCCTAGGTTTTCACCCTACCTATAAATATAACACTTAGCCGCCTTTCCCCACAGTTGAAGCAATTATTTCTTGAGCCTAAATCTCACAAAGCTTTCAACTCTATTTGAATCCACCATTGAAGACTTCTTCATCTTCTTGTCTTCTTCATTAATGGTGTGATTCCATCTTTGATAAACCTTCAACACAACTTAACCCAAATTCCCTAATCCTTTAGAGTTCTTTAGGAGGAAGTTTGGTAGTCGGAGTTCCGGCATCATTGGTGATATAATCTACTCAGAGACTTCAGAGGTTCTGAAGAAAACCGTGGGTCGCGGGCTTGAGGAGTTCCTTGAGTTCTTGCAGTATAGAGGTACTTGAGTCGGTGGAGTTGCCACCATAGGTCTTGACCATCGCTGTAAGTTTTTCTCGATATAGTGGATTCGGGTGGTAGCCTATACCCGGAGTGGTTTTTTACTCGGAAGAGTTTTCCACTTCGTCACCAAAATTATTGTGTGATTGATTTTATTTGCTGCTTTGTTTATCGTTATTGTTTTATATTTGCAGCATTTTTTATTTATTTGTTATTGTGGTTGCCTGTTAATTTGCCTGTTGCAATTCCATAGTAGCAGTAACAGGACTTGTCCTGCTTATTGTCTGTAATTCCGCATAGGGTCAGAACTTAGAATAACCCCGAATTTTCAATTATTAACCTTCCACACGTCTAAAGAGCTCGTTGGGAATAATTTGTTTATTAAAATATATGAGTAAATTTTAAAATATAAATAACCACTTACATATTCACATTAAAAACTTTAATTAAATTTGAAGATAAGAAGAGAAGGAAAATGATGAGAATTAATCTGAATAAAATAATTTAAAAAACCAAAAAAAAAATTACCTCTTCATGAAACAACAAAAAAGAAAGCACCTTTCTAAAAATCATAAAGATTTATGGAGAGCATATTTGAATTAATTAATAGCATAATTAATAATCATCATTAAGTAAATTTGAAGATAATCAGACATAAAGAAATTAAAGAGATAGTAATAAACCTAAAAAAATATAGAAGAAAAGAAAACCTTCCATCAAAAAGAGGTTGGTTGTTGTTGTTGGCGACTTGATCGCATAAAAGGATTTTGATGACGTCAACGTGAATGAAGACTTCGACGTACAAACACGAAGCATTACAAAAAGTGTCGAAGCATATGGGGTGAAGAGCGAGAATATGAAGACTAGCGGCAAATCGAAGATAATGATTAAGAGCTAAATTTTATTGTAAGTGAGTTTAATCAAGTGATCTAAAGCTCTTAGGAATCATACATTTTGCATCACTTGCATTTAAAATGGCTTAAAATGCTAAAAGAATCATTTGCATTTTATTTGCACCAAAATGAACTTCATGCACAAATGCATCGGTAAATGATCTTCTAAAAACTAGCAAACGGTTTGAATTAAACTTCAAATGATATACCGTTAGATAGATATGTGTCTCTAGTTTGATACGGTTCAAACGTAACACAATTCCGATGCATAGAAATTTTTCTAAAGCCATTTTACTACAACATGTTCAGATGTGCGTTTTCTGCATACACGTCACATTAGAAAATTTCCATAAAATTCATCTTAATGTTTTTGGCGTTGAATTTTTTACAGAAGCTAGATCTATGTGTCTAGTTTATGTAGAAATTTACAAATCACGATTTGGAATTTTCTAGAGGAAGTTATGGCCAAAATACCATGTGTCGTCAGTCTTGACTGGTCATCTGAACTGAAACCAGGGAGCTCCTCGCCGGTATCCATACCGGTTTTGCGCCGCCGGTCTCCATGCCGGTTTTGGGCACAAAATACATGCTCTCTGGAACCAGGGAGCTCCTCGCCGGTCTCCATACCGGTTTGCTCGCCGGTCTAGGCTTTATTGTGCAGTCACTGAAACTAGGGAGATCCATACCGGTCTCCATGCCGGTTTCTATACCGGTCTAGCTCTTCATGTTACAAAGCTACTGGAACCGGCACGGACCATACCGGTCCCCATACCGGTTTCCATACCGGTCTAACGGCTAGTTTTTTGAACGTTATATAGCCGTTAGGAGCCGTTGGAACCCTAGACCGGCATGCCGGTTTCCTCCTCGCCGGTTTGCTCGCCGTTTCGCTGTAAGTTGGGGAAAGCTTTGCATTTTATTATAAATAGAACCCCAACTCATTTGCTTCAAGTTAGAGACTTAGAAAACCTTCATACATATTCTCTAAAGCAAATACAAGAGTGTCTTAAACCTTCATACACTTAAACACTCATACAAGCTCACACACATCTTCATTACATTTAGTGAGCTTAGATCACTTGGGTTTGCATCTCACACAATCTTCATTATATTTGTGAATGCCCAAGTGTGTTTTACAATCTTCTTATACAAAACACTTGTGGTTGTGAAATCCCATTAGATTGGGTAGTTGTAAAGGTTTGTGAGTAAGCCTACGAACAAAACTCAAAAGTTGTAAAAGTTTGTGAGTAAGCCTACGAACAAAACTCAAAAGTTGTAAAAGGTTCGGAGTGCGCCTTTGCGGAAAACTCTTGGTTGCGAGTGAACCAAGTAAACTCGATTTAGTGGAAATCTTCAAGCGAGGCTTGGGGGAGTGGACGTAGGCAAGTTTGGCCGAACCACTATAATTCTCGGTGTCGTATTTCTCTTTCCCTATACTTTTACTACTTGCAAGTTTATTTATACTTATATACATTGAATAGAAAACTTGCATATAGGCTATTAATTGGAATAGAGAAAATTGCCTTAAGTCCCAACTTGGTAATAAGAGTTAAAATCGGCAAAGATTTTATAATTCCGCATTTATAGCGATAACCCAATTCACCCCCCCTCTTGGGTATAGAGAGAGTTTGTCGCTATTGCTTGTAGGAACTTTCAGTTGGTATCAGAGCGAGGTATTCTCTACAAGACTTAACCGTCCGAGAATAGATCATGGCCTCTACAAGCAAACCGTCAAATTTTGCCGAGGGATATTCAACAACTAGACCTCCGTTTTACACCGGAACCGACTACAACTATTGGAAGTCAAGAATGTTGACGTATCTCCTAGCCAATGATCCGCCATCCTATTTGGTTATCACACGAGGTGCAAAAGGGCCAACAAAGAAGGATAGCAACGGGGTTGATATTCCAAAACCGAGTTTAGAATGGGATAGTGAGGATGTGAAACTAGCCTCACAAAATGCTAAGGCACTCAACCAACTCCTATGTGCCATTGATCGGGATCAAGTTAGCAAGCTTCCGGAATGTGGAAATGCATATGATTTATGGAAGTCTTTGGAAATGGTCAATGAAGGCACAAGTCAAGTGAAAGAATCGAAGATCAACCGGTTCATGTGCGAATTGGACAATTTCAAGATGGAATCCGGGGAAGAAATCGATCACATGATTTCTAGGTTTACGGTCATCATCAATCATTTGGGAGCATTGGGAAAAGTCATCGGGACATCGGATCAAGTGAAGAAAATTTTAAGATCTCTCCCGAAAGAGTTTAGAAGCTACACCTCCTCCATTAAAGAAGCAAACGACATAAACACTTTGAAGATGGATGATTTGGTCGGCAAATTGCTTGAGTATGAAATGGAGATCAAATGGATAAAAAGGAGGAAGATGAGAAAAGGACAAGAAAGTCCTTGGCCTTAAAAGCAAGAAAAAGAGACGAGTCAAGCTCAAGCTCAAGTGAAGAAGATGATAGTGATGATGAATTGGCAAGCATCACCATAAAGTAAAGGAGCTTCTCAAATCCGCAAAACTCAAGGGAAAATCAAAGGCAAACGAAAAGAAAGAAGAAAAATGGCCGCGGAAGAACAAGAAAATTGTGTGTTATGAATGCAACAAACCGGGTCACATAGCTACCGATTGCCCATTGAGGAAAATGAAAGGAAAATCAAAGAAAAAGGCAATGAAAGCAACTTCAACTTGGAGCGATAGCGATTCAAGCTCATCCGAGGAGGAAGAAGTTGAAGTCAAAGATAAATCAATAGCATTTATGGCTATCACGGATGAAGACATCCGATTTGAAATTGAAGAAGAAAGCGAAGGAGAAGAGGTACACAATTCTGAATTACTTGATGCTTTTAATGGTTTAAAAGAATTATGTGATATGCTTAAAAAGAAATTAAAATTGGTCAAAAATGAGCATGCTACACTTAAAATTGAACATGCAACTAGTATCGATAAATTCATGTTTTAGATAATGATGTGATATGCTTAAAAGCTAAACATGAAAAAGAAATTGCATGCTTGAATGATGAAAATGCATGTTTAAAGATTAAAATGCTAGAACTTGAAAATGCCATATCAAATATGCCATCTAGCTCTAAGACATGCGATTGCGAATCTATATTGAATGAAAATGTGTTATTAAACACTAAGGTGATAGATTTGCAAACCATACTTAGTAAATTCACATTGGGACATAAAAATTTTAATATGCTAATTGGATCCCAAAAATGTGCATTTAAAAGAGAAGGATTAGGATATAGGCCTTACATTAAGAGAAAATTTTTGAAAAATTATTTTGTTAAGGCATCCGACTCCCATGATAAAAATGCCATCAATGAAGATGTCACATGTCATGCATGTAATAAAAATGGACATAAAATTTTTGAATGCATGAACAATAATGTGATTAAGAATGCATGGATTCCTCAAGGAATCAAAATTAACCCCAATGGACCCAAGAAAGTTTGGGTACCAAAGTGTAATTGATAAATTTATAGGGGGAGCTTTGGGAATGGATCTTTAAAGAGAATTGCAAAATTGATCCCAAATGCTCAAAGAGATGAGGATTCGCAACGGTAAAGGTAAAACTAAACTCCGTACTCACGGAAACATTGGTACCGTTTCCTCTAAATTGCCAAAATGTGCATATTTTTTAAAATTTTGGTATCTTTATAGCACATATGTAATTGGTATCTCATTTTGATTTTGATTTTAATTTTAATTTTTACTTCTCCACTTTTTGATAATGTCAAAGGGGGAGAAATCATTAGAAATGAGATTAAAACTTGTTTAACCCTCACCCTTGGTTTAAGGGGGAGTAATTGTACTAATGTGTTTGTTAAGTTTTGATAAAGCTTATTTGAAGACAATCACACATTGAGGGGGAGCTTACATTGAGGGGGAGCAAAATTGTCAAATTTGGACTCCAAGAAGCTCACAAGTTGCAACAAGTTTTAAGGGGTTGCCATCATCAAAAAGGGGGAGATTGTTGGCGACTTGATCGCATAAAAGGATTTTGATGACGTCAACGTGAATGAAGACTTCGACGTACAAACACGAAGCATTACAAAAAGTGTCGAAGCATATGGGGTGAAGAGCGAGAATATGAAGACTAGCGGCAAATCGAAGATAATGATTAAGAGCTAAATTTTATTGTAAGTGAGTTTAATCAAGTGATCTAAAGCTCTTAGGAATCATACATTTTGCATCACTTGCATTTAAAATGGCTTAAAATGCTAAAAGAATCATTTGCATTTTATTTGCACCAAAATGAACTTCATGCACAAATGCATCGGTAAATGATCTTCTAAAAACTAGCAAACGGTTTAATTAAACTTCAAATGATATACCGTTAGATAGATATGTGTCTCTAGTTTGATACGGTTCAAACGTAACACAATTCCGATGCATAGAAAGTTTTCTAAAGCCATTTTACTACAACATGTTCAGATGTACGTTTTCTGCATACACGTCACATTAGAAAATTTCCATAAAATTCATCTTAATGTTTTTGGCGTTGAATGTTTTACAGAAGCTAGATCTATGTGTCTAGTTTATGTAGAAATTTACAAATCACGATTTGGAATTTTCTAGAGGAAGTTATGGCCAAAATACCATGTGTCGTCAGTCTTGACTGGTCATCTGAACTGAAACCAGGGAGCTCCTCGCCGGTATCCATACCGGTTTGCTCGCCGGTCTCCATGCCGGTTTTGGGCACAAAATACATGCTCTCTGGAACCAGGGAGCTCCTCGCCGGTCTCCATACCGGTTTGCTCGCCGGTCTAGGCTTTATTGTGCAGTCACTGAAACTAGGGAGATCCATACCGGTCTCCATGCCGGTTTCTATACCGGTCTAGCTCTTCATGTTACAAAGCTACTGGAACCGGCACGGACCATACCGGTCCCCATACCGGTTTCCATACCGGTCTAACGGCTAGTTTTTTGAACGTTATATAGCCGTTAGGAGCCGTTGGAACCCTAGACCGGCATGCCGGTTTCCTCGCCGGTTTCGCCGTAAGTTGGGGAAAGCTTTGCATTTTATTATAAATAGAACCCCAACTCATTTGCTTCAAGTTAGAGACTTAGAAAACCTTCATACATATTCTCTAAAGCAAATACAAGAGTGTCTTAAACCTTCATACACTTAAACACTCATACAAGCTCACACACATCTTCATTACATTTAGTGAGCTTAGATCACTTGGGTTTGCATCTCACACAATCTTCATTATATTTGTGAATGCCCAAGTGTGTTTTACAATCTTCTTATACAAAACACTTGTGGTTGTGAAATCCCATTAGATTGGGTAGTTGTAAAGGTTTGTGAGTAAGCCTACGAACAAAACTCAAAAGTTGTAAAGGTTTGTGAGTAAGCCTACGAACAAAACTCAAAATTGTAAAAGGTTCGGAGTGCGCCTTTGCGGAAAACTCTTGGTTGCGAGTGAACCAAGTAAACTCGATTTAGTGGAAATCTTCAAGCGAGGCTTGGGGGAGTGGACGTAGGCAAGTTTGGCCGAACCACTATAATTCTCGGTGTCGTATTTCTCTTTCCCTATACTTTTACTACTTGCAAGTTTATTTATACTTATATACATTGAATAGAAAACTTGCATATAGGCTATTAATTGGAATAGAGAAAATTGCCTTAAGTCCCAACTTGGTAATAAGAGTTAAAATCGGCAAAGATTTTATAATTCCGCATTTATAGCGATAACCCAATTCACCCCCCCTCTTGGGTATAGAGAGAGTTTGTCGCTATTGCTTGTAGGAACTTTCAGTTGTCTTCGTATGAGTTCGTGAAGATGAATCTTCTCAAATCTAGCAACTGTAAGCCTGTCAATTGTCCAATTTCAAGTGGCAACTTTTCAATTTCTGAATCTCGAAAGCTGAGAATCTCTAAATTCTTTAGCTGACCAACTATTGCAATATCTTCTAGCTCGCAATTCTCCAAACACAATGTTTTAAGGTTAATGAGGCAACCAAGTGATGAAGGTAATGAAGGGACACAACGTATGTCATCCAAATGTAAAACCTCAAGTTCTTTCATCCCTTCAAAAAAGAGATCTGGAATGATTGGTCCAGAGCTATCACCCTTTGTAAATAACAATAACTTGAGTTGGGGACATTCCAACTGTTCAGGAAGCTCATAAACATCTTCTTTACAAGATAGAGAAATAGTAGTTGGACCTTTCAGTTTGATCTTTTCTATCTCTTTCTTCAACTTTGCAGCATTTGTAATATTAAACATATGTTTCTCTGCCGCAATCAAAACAGCAACAACATGAATGATGTCATGCATTTTAACTTCATATTCAACATCACCATCCAACAATAAGCATGAGGTTTTGAGAGTGTCGATCAATCTATGCACTCTATTCCTTCCTTCTTCCAATGTGTAAACATTTTCAAACAAACCCAAACCCATACCATCTCTTATTAAGCAACGAACATTTATAGGATGGCCTTCAATAAATTGACCACAAAGAAGGAACAGAGATTTTGCTTCGTTACTTTCCAGAAAGTTGTAACTCAACTCTATGGAAGAGTACACATTAGCATCCATTTCCGGAATTTCTCTTCGACTGGAATTTCTTAACTGTTTCAAAGCATCCTTCCAAATTGAAAGCCTCTTATTTTTAAGTGCGTTTGCAACTGTACTCAGCGCAACAGGCAAACCTCCACATCTTCCAACAATCTCATCAGCTATGGGTTGAAAATCAGATTGTTTAGCTGAATCACCTACTATCTTCTCAAACAGCTGCCATGCTTCATTCTTAGATAAAATTTCAATTGAGAAATTCTTCCGAGAATTCATTTGATTGCTCAATAAATCTTGTCTTCTAGACGTCAATATTATTGTGCACCGTCTTTCTTTCTCATCATTCTCAAAAGGAATTCCAACTTCCTCAAACTCAATTTTTTTCCAAATATGTCTAATACTATGAGAACCCTCTTTTCTTTCTTCAATCTTTCACGGAGACGTTCAGCTCTGTCGTGTAAATTTTCATTCATATCGAATTTCATGCCTAAATCATAAGCAAATTTGTTTTGAATTGCCATATGATCTGGGGTCTGTGTTACCTCAGCCATAACTACTTCATCAAACAACTTATCTTCCATCACTTGCTTCTTGACTTGTTTGACTAGCGTGGTTTTACCAACGCCACCCATACCGTGGAGCCCTATTATGTTGAACTTGTTATCCTTCAATGCCTCCATAACTTGCTGAAAAACTTCCATTCTTGAATCAAATTGCTCATAATCTTTGACGTTCTTGAGTTTTGTCCTGTCTGGAGCAGGAAGGTAGGAAACTTTAGTGAAGTTGCCTTCTCTCAAGAGACTGTCGACTTCTTCTGATGCGTTGACTGCTTTGTCACTGAAGTCTTTCACTCGAATCAACCAATCCTTAACAGCTTCAAATATCTGTTCCCCTTGTCTTTCAGCATGCTCAACATCTTTTTCCACCCTTTGTCTTAAAAATTCAAGCTGCTTCACTTTCCTCTCCAGGTCTCGAGCTACAGGACGGTAGGATACAATAGGGAAGTTGCCACTGGCCAAGAGATCGGCACCTTCTTTTGCTGCCTTCTCCGCTTTCTTGCTCAGACTGTGTTGTGATATTTTTATATCGTACCGCAAGTATACGGTGTCAAGTTTTAGTATAAATCAGTGAAAGAGTGTCGAACCCACAGGGATTGCGTTAACTCGCACTAAGTACTACAATTGATAATCCTAACTTTATTTAGAAAATAAATAATAAAGATTTTAATAATTAAATAAAATATACAAATATTTAGATAGGAGGAACTAATACGATAGAGATTATGGATCCTGATTTCACCTAGCTGTCTCCTATGTATTTTTCATGTCAATTAATCTTTGTTCAGTTATATTATTTATAAGTCAAGATCCTAAAATATCACTCCCTCTCTCGAGTGCCGAGTGAAAATATCATCAACTATAGACTTCGATATCTCTATAAAAATCCAATAGTTAACAACTCATTACGATTTGTGATTCTATTTTAACGACTTCAAAGGACTACAGATTCTCTCGAACTCTATAAAATCCTAGGTTATATTCTCTAGATCTATTCAAAATCCCCTCTCTCGAGTGATAGATTCTAAACATTCATCATCTCAAATTGTGGCCAGCAATCAAGAAGCATTAAACTCAAAAGAATATAAATAAATCAATAAAACTTCATAACAAAATCAGTAATTAAAATTAAGGTTCAAGCATCAGTTACATCATTCTCCAGAATTAAGGAGTAAATTCATGACAAAAGATAAAACATTGAATAATCAAGCCACGAATCTAATGGAAATCATTAGAGTTTTAAGAAAGAAATAAGAAGATAAAACCCGAATTGAATCTCTTCCTCTCCGGATATACAGCCTTTGTCTCTTCTTGTCGCTCTTCAATCCTCTCCTTGGATCTCTAAAAATATGTGTTCTGTGTTTTGTGCTCTGTATTAGCCTCCTTGAGTGTTGGATGTAATGTTATATTTATAGTTGAGGCTGAGAGTCTTTGGGTAGCATTAGGATTATTGAAAACCCTAAAAAGTGAATCCTGGAATGCGCGTGCTTCTCTTCTCCCGCAGCGCCGCGGCGCTTATTCCCCTGGAAATTGTATGGAGATTGCATTTTGGAAGGCGCCGCGGCGCCTTCACATTTAATTCAACTGGCGCCGCGGCGCCATTGTATATTGAGTAAAGAGGCGCCATGGCGCCTTTAATAGGCAAATGTGTTGGCGCCATGGCGCCTTTGACTTGATTAATGGGCGCATGCGCCTGTTGATTCGTCAAAGCTCCTATGCTCGTCTTGTGTTCCCGAAATTTCCCAAAACATGTGCAATTATTCCCCGATCCATATATTAATGCTCCTATAAATAAAACATAAAATAAATTATAAATCATATTAAATATCTCGAATTATAACAAAATAATAAGCTGAGAATGCCATAATAAGTGGGTATAAACCACACTTATCAGACTGTAACGCTTGAACAAATTCGGACACGACCCTTTGAGACAACCCTTCTTGGCTTCATCTTCATAGCTATTGACGGGTTTTACAACTTTTTCAGTAAAGTCATCAAAACTGTTTAGCCAGACTGCTACATCCTTATAAATCTCATCCCCTTGTTGTTTAGCATGGTTAACAGGTTGCTCCACCCTTTCTCTTTTACATCCCAACTCCTCCACTTGGTTCTTTAAGCCATCTATGTAGCTCTGGTACTTGAAAACATAAGATGTCTCCTGTTGAATCTTCTTAAACAAATACTTTGCAGCTTCTACAATATTGGAAAAAGCCGCAAGAGCCACTTCTGCAGCCATTGTCCTGTTTCTTCTGAATTTTCATGAAAAATTAACAATGTAAAGCCAGTCAACGGCCAACAACAGAAACAGAATGAAGGAAAATTAAGCTATAAAATTAATATAAATGTGGTTTTTGACTAATGTTAATAAAGCAAATCATAACTACAAGAAAATATCAGAAACAGAATCAATAAAACAGATTGATGGGCAGATCTGTTGAGTATTTTTTTTATAAAAATTGCGCAAACATTTTCCCTTCTGTTAGAACAATTTTTTTTCTATATTCTTGACTTGTCTAGATGTGAATAAAACGTTTGATCAGCAGCAGATCACAACTAAAAGTATATATAAGAAACAAGAATATGTGACAAACCAAAGATAATTCTGAAAAGCTTAGAGAGCAAGATCAACTGAAAACCTGATTGATTGCAGATACGTGGTTGTTGACTTGAAGAAATAAAATGCTTGTTATTGAGATTTTTCTTTTAGCCTTTTTCCTTTTAGAATGACGATATAATTTATTAACAATAGAAACCAACCCAAGCATCAATTATTGGGGAAAGGCTTAGAGACTAACGTAGACTTGGCAATACCCAAGTCTTTCTTATTTCCCTTCATCATATGAGTGAATATATAATATGTAAAATTATATTAAATATAAAAATTATTTATTTATTTTTTATTATTTTAACGCGGGTGATAAATTATATATCATGTTTTTATATGAGTGATGTGTGGTTCTAATATTACATAATAAAATTTTTCATCTCTTCCAGCTCTCACAATTATTTTTATTTTACAAAAAAAAAAAAAAAGAAAAGAATTTCACAATTATATTAATTATACAAAATTTGAAAAAAAATCACTTTTTTTATTCATTATCACTAAAAGCTACAACTACAAAATTAGAAACGCTCATTATATATTTTTTTCCGAAAATAAATTGAAATTTCCTTTATTTTTTTTTAATCTTTTAATCCATCAAATATAAAAATGAAAAGAAATTATTTCGTTGATTCTTTAAGATTTGAAAATTTAGCGACGTTATTGGACTTTTGTAGTACATTTACATTGCAGTGCCAGATCAAGTATTATATGAATGATCAGTGTTACATTTTATACCGTTACTATTAAAATAATGATAGGGATGACAATCAGTATATTTCACTGTCATCTAATCACATTCTGATTATGTTTTTGGATAAAAAATTATCTCAAATACCAATCGATTTTTTGAATCAAAAAGATAAATCATTTCGAATCATAACTAAAATTTTTATTCGAGACGATTTTTTTGTCCTCAATTCTATACTTGCTCACTAATCGCAATTGAGATTTAAGATTTTTTACCAACCATAAATAGCATGGACATAAAAAAAAAAAAAACTATGGAAAAATTAAGGACTTAATAGGTAATATGAAAAATATTAATGAGATAGAAGACATTCTCCCTAGATAATAGTAATGATGATGATGAGAATGAGTGAATGACGATGACGACGACGACAATGATATGTTATTGTTAATTAGGCTAAGCTTTGCATTAGGCTGTACTTGAATATTTTGGGGGTAAACAATATCATATACATGTTTTTTTGGCCCATTGGCCAATTGGCATGTATTTAAGGTTCAAATCTTCGATGAGGCTTCACTTTCTTTCATCTTGTTTTATGGTAAATCCTAGGAAAACCAAAATAATTGCCTTTATAGAGTTTGACAGAGTGGCAACATTCAGCTAAATCAATGACATCATTTCATCCCTATAATTTTATTTCAAGTTCAAAATATGAAAGCGTTAATCCCAACTTAAATTCAAATATTCACTATTATTACCCCCAAATCCTCAAATCCCAACACATTCATTAAATTCCAACATAACAGCAAAGCCAAATCCATAATCTCCTAAAATCCTCAATTTATTCTCTTTCTTCACCTAAACAAATTCAAGCAATCAAGACCCACCCATGGCCTCACTGAAAAACGGAGCAAACATGACAGTATCCCCAAACGACGGCTCGAAGCGAGCAGCAGAGGCTGAAGATGTTGCGCTTTTGTTAGAACAATTTGCATAAATAAGAAACAGATTATGAGTTAGAACAATATTACCGTTCACCAAAATACAAAAAGTGAATCTGGGTTGAGTCGCGGACTAGGTCGCTCTCTTTAAGACGTTTCGCGGCTTTGCCCGGAATATGTGCTAGCAGTAATCGGCCCCGACGTCCCCATGATAAAACAAGCCCAGATAAACATTGTCTCAATCGATTTTGCACAAAACCGATTGGAATACTCACACCCAACTCTCGGATATTATGCTCCGTATCAAAAGAAGAAACAAGAAAAATAGTATTGTAATTTGAGTGTGACTCGGCTAAGAAAACAGGAGGTGCTACTGGCTTGTGAGGGAACAAGCTTAATGAAAAAAAAATAAAATTCTCTATTTTCTTTTTTAGCTCTTGATTTTTCTTTCTACTTTTTGTTCTCTCAATTTTTTTTATACATATATATATAAAGTTTTGAACGTTGGCAATAAATTTTCAGTTTTTTTTTTTTAATTTAATTTTCAAACGTTGGACAGTAAATAAATTAAAAAAAATATTTAGACTTAAATTTGCCATTTAACATTTAATTAAAACAAACACAAAAAACGTGTTAAAAAATGAATGGAAAAAAAAAAAAAGAACCGTTATATGTTTTACTTGATTATCCCAATGCTTTTCACAGTATATTGTTGTTTGTGGATGTTTCAGGTAGCAGGTATATTGCTGCAGTGGTATTATTTTCAAGATTCTTGGTTAGGTATTAGATCGAGTCCTATTGTAATTAGTCACTGTTTTGATGGTTGACAGTTGGCTATTTTCTTTTTGGGTCTATTACCGTAGTCTTTGTATTAGGTAGTGTTTTGTCACGCAATGCCAAATGGGGAGATTGTTAGTTCCATTTTTATTGGCATATGTCCGTGACAAAACAAGTTCAATTGAGTTGTAATCTGTCATGAAGATCTTTGTGCAATAGGACTGGTTTTTGGCTGCTGTGCATCAAACATGCGTTCGTGGTGCGTTAGTTGCAGTGTTCGAACGATTGGAGTTGGTGCTGCATTCGTTATTGGGTTCGAACGTGTGGAGTTAGTGGCACGTTCTTTATTGGGTTCGAACGGGAGCATTCCAGAGAGCAAATATTCGAGTCTCGTTCTTGTTGGGTTCAAACGGGATCATTCCTGAGAGCATCCATTCGCTGTGCGTTCGAGTGGCGTTCGAACGAGTATTTCCAGTAGGTACGCGTTCGTGGAGCGTTCTAGTAAGCGTTCGAACGCGACTGCGATCTGAACTTTTTTTTGGCCTGCAAAACCCTAGATTTTCACCCTACCTATAAATATAACCCTTAGCCGCCATTCCCCTACGGTTGAAACAGCTGAA
>SKCR01023191.1:0-19923 GCA_019454045.1 Zanthoxylum bungeanum | reverse complement strand
TACAAATCTCCAATTGTTAGCTAATAATTCGAGTGTAAGCTAACTAAACACTCCAAAACCTTGAGAGAGCTATTTTGTTGAAAATGATTGTTATTGTTTAATACCTTGGTGTCCCCCTCATCACCACCCGCCTAAAGCATAGAGATTGTCAGCCGTTATTAGATAGAATCCTTTCATGGACTGCGGCATCTCTCTCCTTTGCAGGACGCCTTCAACTCATTAAATCGGTGCTCTTTGCCATCCAAACTTTCTGCTTTCTGGTCTTCAATGTTTTTGCTCCCTCAAACTACCACAAAAAAGATTGAAAGCATTCTATCTGCTTTTCTTTGGAAGGGAATCTCTCTAGCCACCTCAGGAGCGAAAATTGCTTGGTCAAGCGTCTGTCTTCCCAAACATGAAGGTGGTTTAGGTATTTTTCGAGTCAAAGATTGGAATAGGGCTGCTATAGCCAAACACATTTGGAGACTCCTAAATGATAAAGACTCTCTCTGGTCTTCATGGATCCACAACAGCCTCCTCCGAGGTAACTCTTTCTGGACCCTCCATGAGACCAGCAACTCTTCATGGTCTTGGAGGAAAATTCTTCAAGCCCGTCAATACTGTCGAAGCCTCATCACCCATCGCATTGGAGACGGTAAGAACACTGCTCTCTGGACAGACAGCTGGCTTCCGGAGGGCCCCATCATCAATCTTCTTACTGCTAGAAACATTGCGAGCTCAGGGCTTCGTATGGATGCTATGGTTTCTGAGATTATAGAAGATGGCCACTGGAAGTTCCCTGCAGGCAGCCAAGCTCTCAACAGGATCTGGTCCTCGGTTTCTTGTTCCCCTAGAGTAAATTTTAAGGACACTCTGCTATGGAAGGGTAGTAACACTTTCTCCATCCATTCTGCTTGGGATACCTTCCGCACTAGGGGAAATATCAGTGATACCCACAATCTTCTCTGGTTCGCTGGTCACATTCCCAGACACTCATTTATTCTCTGGCTAGCGTGTCTTAACAAGTTGCGAACGGCTGATAGATTGGCGATCCTAGGAGTCATCACCACTGGAGTCTGCGTCCTTTGCAAGGGAGCTTGTGAATCTCACTCTCACCTCTTCTTTCAATGCCCTTATGCCTCTTCTTTTTGGGATTCAGTTGCAGCTAAAACCTCCATCCATTGGCCCTCCAACTCCCTCGAGAAGCTCTCTCGTTGGGCTAGCACCCACATCGTTACAAAGGGTAACTTGATGCACATTGTGGGTAGATTAGCCATTGCAGCAACGGTGTACGCCATTTGGTTTGAGAGAAACAGTCGTATCTTCAACAAAAAATCCAGAACTTGTAGCGAAATTGGCAAGGAGGCTATTGGACAGATAAGGGAGCGCCTTATGTTCCTCCAATCCCTCCACAATTGGAATCTGCCAGCAGATATGCTCTACACTTGGAACCTGTCACCAAATTAGAGGAGCTTGTTTCTCTTCGTGCATGGTTTTGTTTTCCATGCATGGCTTCTACGTAATTGCTCTTTTTAGGCCTATGTTTTGTTTTGGGCTGCAAATTTTTGAAAGCTTTGTATGTTTTTTCCTCTTGGGCCTTGTTTAGCTCATTTTCTTTTCTGCTTCTCGGCTACCTGTTTTGCCGTCGCTTTCGCTTTGTCTTGACTCTAAGTCAGTTTGTCTTGTTTTTCTTTATGGGGGATACCCTTGTAATCTTTTGTAATTATTTCCCTTTCAATATACACTTAATTTTTAACAAAAAAAAAAAAAAAAAAAAAAAAAAAAAAAAAAAAAAACTACCTCATACAAGCTATATATTAACCGCTAACTAACTTTACTTAATCTTTCCTAATTAATTGCAACTAGAACAGGATCAAATCTGGGGCCTCTTTTTTCTCAACCTCTCATTCGTTCTCTTCATCTGTAATGCTAATCATATTGATTTTATTTGATTTGTGTGTGTTTCTCTTCTCGTGATATTACATAATTAATTATACATTTCCTCTGGAGAAGAAATAATATTTTTACTCATACAGAATATAATCGTAAAAAAAAAAAAAAAAAAAGAACAAAAAACAAAAATGTCAGTCACGTCAATGGTTACAACTTCACAGCCACAGTCACAAAGAACGTCATTTTCATCAAGTATAGGAGACTCTGCAGAGCTCGAAGGCAATCTAACGCTTAGTGATCGCTTAAAGGCTTTCAAAAGCTCTCAATTTGATCCTGATGCCTACGTCACCTCCAAATGCCAGCACATGAACGAGAAGGTATTTCTCTCTTTATGCATTATTCATTAAGATTTGAACGTAATAATGGAAGCCAAGTTCTTACAATGTATCAAGAGTTCTGTCGGACGGACAAAATAATCTCTTCATTCATATATAATAAAATAAAGTAATTTACTGCCTTTGCCTGTTGGGATAAAGTAGTACCACTTTTAATTTTATTGATGTGAGATGTGACAGTGGCAAAGGCTTAGGCTTTCACAATTGTTTTAGATTCTTAGCATGCAAAACGAAATGTTAAAGCCGATTTGTGGGCTGTGGGCAGGAGATAAGGCACTTGTGCTCTTACCTTGTTGAATTGAAGAAGGCTTCAGCTGAGGAAATGCGTAAAAGTGTTTATGCCAATTACGGAGCTTTCATTCGGTATGTAAAATGGACTCAGATTCTATTATTGAACTAGTTTTTTACTGAGTTTTATGATAGATAGTTATTGAATAATTATTGCTGTTAATCATCATGCATGAAAGAAAATTTTGAAAAATTTAGCACGCTTGATCCAAATTCATGTAAAATATGTGCTTCTTGAGGAACAAGTATCAAACATTTGAGTAGTTAATTTGTTACTAGCATGCCTTGTGTGAATTTATTGAACAAATTATATCAAGAATGTTTTTATTTGCAGCACGTCAAAAGAGATTTCAGTTCTTGAAGGACAGCTAATTTCCATGAGAAATCTCTTAGCTACTCAGTCAGTTCTAGTTCATGGTCTAGCTGAAGGTGCTAGAATTGATTCCTTGTTTGCTGTTACTGAAGATTCAATTGATGAGGACATATCTAACTTAAAAAATGATGGAATTTCCAATATGGAAATTTGGTCAGTGGAGTTTCTAGAGACCCTTGAAGTTTTATTGGCCGAAAGGAGAGTTGATGAAGCCTTGGCTGCACTTGAAGAAGGACAAAATACTGTGAGAGAAGCTAAGCAAAGGTGTACATTGAGCAGAACAGCAATCTTCTCATTGCAGAGTGCTATCTCAGAGCAGAGGCAAAAGCTAGCTGATCAACTGGCAGGGACTATTTCCAATCATCTACTCGCGGTGTTGAGCTTCGTTCAGCTGTTTTAACTCTAAAGAAACTTGGAGATGGTCCAAGATCACATACATTGTTGCTTAAATCTCATCACCAGAGGCTTCAGAGCTACGTGCAGAGTATTCGCTCGTCAAGCAGTTTGTGTGGAGGAGCATTAACTGCTACTGTTTCACAGCTTGTCTCTCAACAATGCACAAGCAGCAAGGGATTCCCTTGCAGTTTTTGGTGAGGAGCCTGCATATTCATCTGAGCTTGTCACTTGGGCTGTGAAAGAGACTGAGGATTTTGCTCTTCTCCTCAAGAGGCATATTTTAGCCTCAGCAGCAGCTGCAGGTGGTTTGAGAGTTGTTTCTGAAACCATTCAGATATGCTTAGGCCACTGTTCTTTGTTAGAAGCTCGCGGACTGGCTCTTTCACCTGTCATATTGAGATTCTTTAAGCCCAGCGTTGAGCAGGCATTAAGTAGTTACTTAAAAAGAATTGAAAAATGCAGCGCTGCACTCGCGGCTGCAGATGACTGGTTGCTCGCTTATCCTCCAGCTGGTGCACGCCCTTTATCTTCTACTAATTCGCTTAATAGTCCAATGGGATCACAGCCTAAGCTTTCAACCAGTGCTCACAAATTTAATGCACTGGTTCAGGTAATTAGATTTTGTTCTTTCTTCAGAAAATTGAAGGCCAATTATGTATCTAACAAAATCATTAAACCTTTACTCAGGAATTACTCGACGATATTGGGCCCCTTGAAAACCTGAAGTTGGAAGGTCCTGCCTTGGATGGTGTGTTTCAAGCATTTAACTCTTATGTGAGTTTGTTGATAAATGCACTGCCAGGTTCAACAGAGAATGAAGAAAACTTGGAGGGCTCTTCTAACAAAATTGTAAGCATGGCAGAGACTGAATCCCAACAAGTAGCTTTGCTGGCTAATGCTTCACTTTTAGCAGATGAGCTGCTACCACGTGCTGCGTTAAAGCTTCTGCCATTAAGCTCGAACAGAATAGATATGACTCCAAGAAGAGCTTCAGATAGGCAAAATCGTTTTCCAGAGCAAAGGGAATGGAAGAGAAAGCTTCAACGCTTGGTTGATCGCTTGCGAGATAGCTTCTGCAGAACACATGCCCTTGATATCATCTTCACAGAAGATGGTGAAGTACGCCTGAATGCAGAAGTTTACACATGTATGGATGAGGGCATGGAAGAGCCTGAATGGTTTCCATCTCCAATTTTTCAGGTAACTAAGAATGTATTTAGAAGTGCTTAAAATCACAGTTACTTAGGCGGTGCTTAGGTATTTTAAGTTATAACAGATAAAATTCTTTGTATTTAACTAGTCAATCCATCATTTGGCTGGTCAAATACGATGCTTTGGTATTGGGTGGGTTGACTATGATAACACCTTATCCCGCCATCTTTATAGTGGAACCTTATGTTGTTCAAAATCCTATGATCCATCACTTACTAAACTCAATCCAGGAACTTTTTATCAAATTAACTCGGATGGCAAGCATTGCATCTGATATGTTTGTGGGTAGAGAAAGATTTGCAACTATTCTACTAATGAGAATGACAGAGACAGTGATCCTGTGGCTTGCTGATGATCAAAGCTTTTGGGCTGGGATCGAGGAGGGGACAAAGCCTTTGGGTCCTCTTGGACTGCAACAGGTACATTTTGAAACTCTACTTGTTAACGAATTTATCCCAACTGATTGAAATTTTGTACATTTATTTGTTGTTTGTGCAGTTTTATTTGGATATGGAGTTTGTGATGCTTTTCTCATCCCAAGGCCGTTATTTATCTCGCAACTTGCAACAAGTTATTAAAAATATCATTGCTAGAGCTATTGAAGTTGTAGCTGCAACTGGAATAGATCCCTACAGGTAAATCTGTTAGGAATCTACGCTAAAGTTAATATATATGAAAAGTAAAAGAACAATCACACGATTTACTTGATTCGTCCCTAATTGGACTATATCTAAGGAGTTGTTATGTTTTCAATATGTTGAAACAGAAAATAAATGAATTCCAAAAATTGCACCAACCCTTAGAAAAGGACGAACACATGCTTATATATGTGTGAACAGTTACCTTAAAAATTTGGACTTCACTACGGTCCAGGCCTGTCGGCATGTCCCTCTGTTCCATAATCTAAATATCACAAAATATCTCATAATATTTCCCAATAGACCATCAAACAAAATTGGTCGGGTGCAAATCAGGTCGTGCACTACCTCCACCAACCTAACAAAATCCAGTAAACATCAGAAATTAAAAACAACAGAACCTAAACTTACTTTTCTAATTTTTCTGGGCATGGCCTCATAACTCTTTTCTTTTGGCAGTGTTTTGCCAGAGGATGACTGGTTTGCAGAAATTGCTCAATTAGCAATAAACATGTTAAGTGGGAAAGTCACCTTTGGAAATGATGAACAGGATGTTATCAGCCCTACTGCATCCGTATAAGCAAAATCTATGTTGTCGCTTCAAATGACATACGGGAGCTTCTAATCTCTAATATAAAGGTCATATCCAGTGCATAAAATTTCCGCTATAAGTAGGATCCGAGGGAAGGTCTTGGTGTATGCACCCTTACTGCTATAAGCAGGTCCCATGTGAATTGTTTCAAGTGTTGAAACCAATACATTGTGTGTTTCTCTACATTTAAATTAGAGGCCCTTTTTGTTCTTTCTTTTAATTTTAATCATTCTCTGATTCTAGATCTTGCTTAAGATGTTAACTTTACAGAGTTTCTGTTTTTGATTTGTTTGATTGTTTGTTTGTTTGTAATCTGCCCAGCTGTTTACAGTCTTATAAGACATAATAGCTTATTCTAATTACAACAAAATTTTGTTTCTATCGGTTTCCTACTCAGAAATGTGTCATATATTCAATTTTGTACAACTATTTTTCTTAAATGGATTGATTTTGAAACTTATTTTTCGTTTGCATAATGCCAGTAGAAACGACTCAGAAGACTAGATCAACGTGTTTAATGTGCTTACAAATCCACGTGTTACAAAACAAAGATGCCAAACTAGGTAGAATAGTAATATTAGGCTCCCATGGCATAGACAGAAGCATCTTTGGCAGTTCAAATTTCTCTTTTTCCTAAGGTTCGAACACGTGTCTAGCACAAGGATAAACTGTTTACAGGATTCGAACCCGTGACTAAGAGGTAAGCAAGTTAACACTTAGCATCGCGCAAAGCACGGCCTTTGAGAATAATTATATAAAGAAAAACTATTCTTAGGACAATTGGAACCTTCTTGAAGTGCCAAAATGTAGAAATGAGTCGGTTCTTGGATTGCATAAACAAAGGGAATGAACAGGAACAGGAACAGGAACTTGGAAGTCATAAAAGTAAACAAGGACCATGTAGGAATCTAAGAACATGGAAGTTGTCAACCTTTACCTGCTGCCACAGTAGAAGCATCTCTAGGTAATAAGTGTCAGTAAACAGTCACTACTATCAAAGAGAGTATCAAATCATGTGAAATTCTTTATTTGTATCTGCCACAGGATTAACTGAAAGCTGCAAGTGGGTTAGTTACCCCAGTTTGCCACTACAGCAATATCATTGAAGCTTCTCAGGGAAGATGTCTTGTATCTTTTGAACAACTGAAAGAACAGAGTATTTGTTTAATCATTTTGAAACTATTGGGTAAAGAGATTTTTGCAATCAAGACCCTAAGGACATCATGATTTGGACACACTAATGCTTTTCAGTATGACATGCTTTCTGTAAAGAGCAAAAAAAAAAAAAAAAAAAAAAAACTAGAAAAAGCAAAAGCAAAAATAATATCTTAGACCAAACTCCAGTTTCTCTTCATTTCAGTCCTGAAAAACTCAAATTGTTAATTTCTACTTTCAGTTTCAGTTTCCTACTTTCCTATTGACATCCCATCACAAAGCAAAACTTGTTAATGGATTGTCAGTTGCTGTTAATTGTTGCATTACTCACAATCATAATGGTTGTGGAGGGAAATACAAGTGTTGGTGAAGTATGCAACTCCAATGATCTGAAAGGTTTAACAAGCTTCAAGGTTGGAATTCACAGTGACACATCTGGCCGGCTAGAGAAGTGGATTGGGCAGAGTTGTTGCAGCTGGGAAGGCATTTCCTGCAATAACACAACCGGCAGAGTGACAGGAATTCATCTCCCGGGATTCATTCCCACGGAAGATTTTGTGTTTCAGTCTCGGATGGAAGGATGGATATCTCCTTCAGTAACACTATTGACCTCTCTTGAAATCCTTGATCTTGGTGGACTCATTGATCTTTCTGGAAAAATCCCACCATTGATTGGTCGCCTTCAAAAACTCAAAAAGCTGTTTCTTTATGGCAACAAGTTAACTGGCCCAGTACCAGAAAGCATTGGTAAGCTGTTGAAACTTCAAGAACTTCACTTGCACGAGAACAAATTATCTGGGGCTCTCCCTACAAGTCTTGGTACTCTCAAAAATCTCAATCAATTGATGCTGCATTCAAATCAGTTCACTGGTACGATACCTGACTCATTCACAAACTTGACAAATCTGGTACGTTTGGATCTCCATAGCAATTATCTGAATGGTCACATACCAGAAAAGATTGGTGAATTACAGCTATTGGAACAACTCGATTTCTCAAACAATCTCTTAAGAGGAAAAATCCCATCTTCATTAACTAATTTGACTGTCATTTCAGTCCTATACTTGGATAATAACAAGCTTGAAAGGGAGATACCATTTCCATCTAGTTATGGTCAAATGCCTTCGCTTGGCTTCCTAAGATTGCAGAATAACAATCTCACTGGAAAGATACCTCAAACATTTGGGTATCTGGTGTCCCTTCAAAGAGTCTCCTTAGCAAACAACAGGCTTGAAGGAGTAATTCCTACGAGTTTCGGCAATCTGCAAGATTTGACAGAGCTATATCTCAATGGAAACAAGTTGTCTGGCCAAATACCAAACTCAATTGGTCAACTTTCGCGACTCATTTTCTTAAGCATTTCCCATAACCTGATTCAAGAACCACTGCCTTATGAGATGTCTTCCCTGCAAAATCTTCAAACCCTTGATCTGTCATTTAACATGTTAAATCTCTCCTCCATCCCAACATGGATAGCAGAATTGCCATCACTTTCTGGCATATACTTGGCAGGATGTGGAGTCAAAGGCGAAATTCCTGCTTTCTTGCGAACAACTCCAAGTCCAGTACAGGAACTGGACTTATCAGACAATCATCTCACTGGAAGCATACCAGCATGGCTCGGAAGACTCACTCAACTGTACTCTCTAAATCTCTCAAGGAATTCACTTGTGTCGAATATCCCCGAGACAATAACAAACTTACAGGGCTTGGGTGTGCTTGATCTTCACTCAAATAAGCTAACAGGCTCCGTAAGCCAGGTTTTCAATATAAGGCAAAGGTTTCCTCAAGGCGACCTTACATACATTGATCTTTCCGACAATGGTTTCTCAAGTGGAATTGAGCTAATAGGCGAAAAAGGACAAACTGAGATCCAGTTTCTCAACTTATCACATAATGTTCTTGAAGGCCAAATACCGGTTTCTGTGGGAAGATTGAAATCACTAAGAAATCTAGATTTGAGCTACAATAAATTAGGATATGTCTTACCAGGCTCTCTTGCAAACGAAAGCTTATTGGAGACACTGAAGCTGCAGAACAACAGGTTTACCGGTACAATACCAAGTGAATTTTTGAAGTTGAGAAAGTTAAAGGAATTGGATTTATCACATAATCTTCTAGTGGGTGAAATTCCTACGGGAAAACCTCTGAGTGACTTCCCTGAGAGCTCCTTCTGTGGAAACAGAGGTTTATGTGGCAAGCCTCTCACTCCTTGTAGGGTTTAAGGTTTGGATTAATATGCTATTAAACTTAAGAATCCTGGAAAATTGATGTAACAGCTTCCCAAGTTATGAGTTGCACTACTCTTTCAATTATTTTGTATACATATTCTTTTATCATATCGGTGTCATAGCTAAAGCATTGATTCAATGATAACGACATTTAATTTTCACAAAAAATAATAGATACTCTTCATTCTAAAAAAGTCGAATCCAAATCATTTGATTGACAAACCATACTTTTTATTAATTTATAACACGTTTTTCATATTGAATACCCCGCTCGCCCCTTAGTGGCTCCGCCACTATATCTAATTCATTCATCATCCTTACTAGGCTTAGCAGTATACTGAGAAAGCAAAACCAACTCATAAAACCCAGTACAAATGGAAATATTATTAGGAACATATCAATTGATCTATTTGCTAACAGCCCAATTCATCAAGTAACAAAAGCTATATCAGCAGCAAGAAAATGAAAATAACATCCATTTACTGAGGGAGATGTTAAGTACTAGGTCTATACATTATTCATCACAGCAGCATAAAAAAAAAAATTGAAAGCTTTTTCCTTTCAAAATGTCATATTGCGATCTTTTTTTCCTATTGGAACGTACATTCTGATTACACCATTAATTGCGTTCCCGCGATCCTGCGCTATATTTGTCATAATAATGTAACAATTTGATTAGGCAAAGTTGTTAGATTCAATGTTGTGTGTGTATGGCTGGTGCTCTGATATCTGATCCAACCTGTCATCTCTGGTTACTGAAATAAAATGAAATGCCAGAACCATACAATATGCAAAAGAAATTTCTTTAAACATTAGCCTTTTACTAAACACCAACTTTTGGCCTTACATTTTTTTTGGAGAACATATAATCAAAGGGCCTCCTCATCGTGACCCAGTTGATGATAATTCATGTACTCGATACCATTTAACCGTATACAACAAAAGATCTGCTCTGGCAATTCCTCAACTTTGTTTCCCTGGTTTAAAATTCATATAAGAGGAAAATACTTTTAAAAACCAGAGAAAAAAATCAGTTATTTTAAGTAGAAAATCTATTCGTCCTTTTGGAAAAATAAATCTTGCCTGAATTGTAAGGCCAACATCCAAGACACAGATCTTCAGTCTGTCTATGAATGCTTCAAAACCTTTCCTAGAAATGTAACTAAATCTGTGCATATCGATGTCAATCTCAAAGTAGTTTTCTCCCTGTACATATTCGTAGTGGTAAGTTTAAGGATAAAGCCGAAGAAGGAAAATGTTGTCAAATTATGGATTCACTATGAACCGGTAAATTAAGTTGGAGATAAACTTACCAAGTAAAATTCATGTTGTGGACGCGAAAGAACAGGCTTTTCATTGTAAGCCTGCATAAGTTTTCGCTCTGCTGCACTCAAATGAAGATCTTCTACATTTACAACACGACCCAATATTTTCAACCTTTCCCGAAAGGGTACAATTGTATCTACAGGAAAACCTTTGACCTTTTCAACTTCATCATCAATTATCCTCTGGTTCGAAATAAGTTAGATTCACAACAATTAGATGTGTTGTAAATCAGCTAAAATGAGAAATATAAATATGAAAGGGTCTTAAAATTTCATCATCATCATCGGAGAACCTACACTGTCTGATAAGCAAAATAAGAAAAGTAAATGAACCAGAAACAAAAGCCTATGGCATGAGAGAATAATTAATTAGCCATAACAAGACTGTGTCAGAGTGATATTCTTATCCCAGCAGCACCGCAAAAGCAGTAATATGAAGCAAAGAGACAGGAAACTAAAACTAGAGAGGCTCCAACTTACTCTGATATTTTCTTGAAAATGAGGGGGAAGTTCTTTAGAGTAACTCTCAGAAAGCTTAAAGTACAAAACAATACTCATTCCTTCACCATCAGTTTCACTCTGAAAAATTGCCGCAGGATACAAAGGAATCTGTTGAACCCACAAATACAGTTTATATCAAAAATCAAAATACATAATGGTTAAAAATTTAACTCATGAAAAAGAGAGAGGGAGAAAAATTATTCTGTTTGTAATGATCGCGAAGCCCATTGCTGCACCGACTGAAGAGAAATTTAATGATACAGCTATTATAAAAGACCTATTCAAAAAGAATAGAAAGGTGCAAACAAAATTTACGCATGCATTAAGCAAAATGCAAACATGAAAAGGGCATTTTTGCTACAAGATGATGGAAAATCAAGGATAATTTAAGATGGTTTGATCAAGTCGTATGAAAATTTTGACCGTACCTATTAAAACAAGAATAAGCTCAAGTCAAGTTCAAGGCAATTTAAGGACTCCCCCAAAATTCTCTTCTGCAAGAGATCAATGAAAAGGAGAAAAAGCTCAAGCAAGGATACCTGAACATTTACAACAAGCATTGGTGGAAGCTTCGCATGAGAACAAATAGTAGGAAGCTCCACAAACCGAGCTATGTGATCTATTTTTCGCTGAGTTAAGAATACATCGACACCAAAAGGATAATATGCTGCGTAATTAGGTGCAAACTCCTTCTTCTTGTCCCTGCAATATTGAAGTTTATCGCCTTGTAAATGAAAAAACAACTATGATGATTGGAGAAATCCACCTGTGAGATGTTTGAAATATTCATTTAAGTTTATATGCTTATGCATATATGATCGTTAATTGGACATAATGGACAGACACATTTACATCAGCGCAAAGTATATGGACATTCATATATATTCTATATATAAATAAATTTACTGTTCTCTTATAGTCTCACCTGAAATAATTTACCCCTCTAACTTTAAATGTATTTGGTTCAATTTGTGACCAACTATCAAGCATCTTCTTTTCAATTGGGCAGAAGGGTACTTGAGCACCTGCTATTGGCCTTGACAGAAGCATCTTTGAAGAAACTGAAATACAGTAAAAATAAGTTAAAAGAAGAATCAGAAAATCAAAGAATCATATCTCATGCAATGTGAATGGTAACAATACTCACCCAGATTAGCATTAGTGTGTCCATCCTTCCATTTAAAGGAAAGTTTTGAGGCAGTCTTTTTAAATGGCCTTGGTGGACTTGAGCTCCCTGATCTTCTCTTTTCAACTGGGGGGACAGTAGAAGCAAGACAAGGCAAACAGTTGCTAGGAATAATCCCACAATTATCCAACAATCCTTCATCCTTGCCAGAGTCCCCATCTACAGAGGAGGAGATCTCATCATTGAACACTGGTTGCTTTCCTTCGCAAAACTGCCCATCAGTTTTTGATTGGGAATGAACATTCTCTGAATTTGCAACTCTATTACTTGAATTTTTGCCAGCATCACTGATAGAATTGTGAGCAGAATTTCCGGTGGACAAATCCCCTGGTCTCTGCAACTGGTCAGCCACTGAGGTATATTGGATATTGACATTGTGGCCTCGATGATTAGCATCTCTTAGTGATACATTACTAGTTCTGGACACTCCATCAGAGCCATTTAGAGATACCACATCTGCAGATCTCAAAAGTAAAACATATGTTGAAGATATATGTGATGTACTTATCAGCCAGGCAGGAAACTAAAATTCATCTACAGATTCTACACAGAAGGCGCCATTTATCTGCAAATTTCTTACCATCCTGAACGCTCACGAAATCATCATCACCATCAGACTCAAATATTGCAACTGAATCAAACCATGAGTCATCAATACTTCCTGCTGAAGCCATCAAAAGGTAACAATAAATTATTGGGCCACAAGTAAAACAAAAGAGTTGAGCTGAATAAGAAGCAGTTTTCATGGTTGTGTGTAATTTGAAAAACAAGAAAGATAATTAAGACAGCATTAGATAAGTTTTACAAGTATCAAGGAGAATTTTGGTCCCACTAAACATATGTTTCAGTATAACGAAGAACCTAGAAAAATAATATGTTAATAGATGAAAATGAATTTATACTAGAAGATTGTAAGAAATAAACACAAACAGTGAGTACAGAAAAATTAAGAGCGAAATAAATCATAAGAAACTTCTAAAATGAAGGATAAAAGAATTTTCTGTCATACCACAGTTGCAGTTCCAACAAGTATAAATAATTGAAGCAAAAAACTCAAAGAGGAAGTGGATAATTCCTGATGATGCTTACTCATCAATAACCCAGGCTAGCTATTTCTCTTTGAAAATGAAAAACAATGCAATATTAGAAAACCGTTTCTCATGGCCAAAATATAATAGTAATGAAGACATAAAACAATACCAGCAAGGACCTTCGAATTCGAAATGGACTCCCACAAATAGGAAAACAGATTGGTTTCAGTCATCACCATGAAACAACAACACAACTAACCAGCTGTACAACTGCAAATTCACTGATATGCTAAATATCAATTCGTACTCTTTAATCATCGCACAAGCAAAGATTGAATCCAAATCTGTAGTGTCTCCTTAAAATGTCCTGATTTGTCGAAAAAAGCAGAAAACTCCTCCGGTGGTCAAATCGTATTGCAATCAAACCTCCTTTTTCATGAACTATCAACTCTTTGATCATCAGATCAAATGAAAATCTCAAACTGCAGTTCATATTTATCTACAGTAACAAAATTTTAACCAAACACAAAACCCCCCACATAAAGAAAAACTTGCTTTGCACAAGGAATAAGGATCAACTGTAATATTTCAAACAATCAATCAAAAGAAATCTCACCACCTTACTTCGAATACCCCTTAATGATCACATTCACCAAAAACAGACTCACTTATTTAAAAAACAAAAAAAAAAAAAAAAAAAAAAAAAACAAGAAGGAAGAAGGAAGAAGAAGCAATTTCCCAAGCACTCTTCTTTCTCAGCCACAAGCTTAAATTTAAGGAAAAATCAACAATACCCACCAAACAAATCAATTTTAAAAAAAAACACAACTGCATAATGGCATTTCAATCAACAACAGGGGAAAAAAACTTTCATTTAAAAAACAATCTATATAAAGAAAGAAAAAAGATAAAATGAAGGACCTTGTAAAGCAGGATTTGTGAAAGATGAATGACGATCAACAGGTGCAGGCCTGTCAACTTTGTCAAATGATCCCTCTGACAAACGGGACACTCCTCTTTTGAAACTTTTCTTCCTCTTGCGATTCTTCTTCTTCTTTGAAGAGCTCAGTCTCCCACCAACGCACCCTCTTGGCGTTGACACACAAGTCCCCATAATTGTCCCCTATCTTTCTCTCTTTCTTCAAAGATCAATCATCAAATCAACATCTTCTTCTTTATTTTCCCTTAAAACAAGAACTCCGTAGAGAGAAAGAAAAATAGAGACAGATTTAACGCCAAGAAACTACCATAACTTCTCTAGTTGCTTGAGAAAGTTTTATACCTTTTATTATTAATAATAATATTAACAAAATGTTAAGAAAGATTTAGAGTTATACCAATATAAATGATAATACAAAGGCATTAGCTCTTTATTCTTATATAAGTTATTTTCAAAGATAGTCATGGTTTGTAACCATTAGTATTAGAGTATGGTCCCCAATTGGCGCGACTTGGTAGTGTAGGGTTCGTGATCTCACCTTGAGGTCATGAGTTCGAATCCAGGGTGTATTTCTTGTAAGAGTCTGGGACAGCCGGATGTTATACATGTTCCGCTTAAGCCCGGAAGGGGTGGTTTGACGGCAAAGTTTCCAACGATTCCAAAAAAAAAAGTATTAGAGTAGGCATCGAGCTGAATATAGGATTGGATGTACTATGTCGAATATGAGATTGGTATATATACGGTTTTATAATCGTTATTACGGAGTGTGCAACTTAGGGAATGTTGCTATCTTATGATGGCTCCTTATTTTTAAAGATAGTCATAGACGTCGATCATAAAGTGTGATGGAATGTTGATGAGTGTCTATAGTATATACTTTTCAAATATATTTATTATTGATTTGCCCTTATATTCTTGAATGTGTTAAATTTACTAATATTTATTATTTTGTTGTTTGTGGTGCATTATATGAAGAATTGAGCAAAAATAAATGAAAAACCTGAAATTTCCAATTTGATTTTCTGATTTACGTAGCCTTCTGTATTTTGACCATAACTTTTTTATACGATGTACAAATGAGGTGATACAAGTTACGTTGGAAATAAGACTCAATTATCTACAATTTTATAGCTTACTTCAAAGACTAAATCAGAATAAATCATGGTCAAAATAGAGCTTAAACCTGCAAGTGATGCATTGGCGCACCAATAAAGGTTAGATAGCGATATAGATGCGGAAGACTCCTAAAATGAACAGGAAACTTGGTTTTTTATGATATCTATATAAGGGGAACGTATATTGTTACTTTATAGAGATTTTTATGAAGGACAATAAGCCTCTTTTGAGGCCAAAATACTCTCTAAATACAACAACCATTCAAGAACAATCAAGAACAAGGAGATCAAATAAGGAATAAGAAGAGAAGATTGAAGAACTTGAAGATTGAAGATTGAAGATTGACAACATTTATGATTTGTTTTCTTTATCCCTTCTTTATTAACTCTTTGTTGTTTACTATATTAAATACCATGATGAATTTGTTATTTTATTCATCATGAACTATATCTTGTTCTAGGATTGCAATGGAACTCAATATGAACTTTTAATAATTGAATATTTTTATCATTAATTTGTGACCTTCTATTTGGATTATTTATCATTCTCTATATTTAATACATGTTATTACTTGATCACCAATAGGATATTTGTGATAAACACTAAGGAATTTAGAAAAAATGAATTTTGGTTTAGCCTTGAAAATTAATAACGCGTGATTTCATTGTGTTAAATATATTTTCACGTAGGATATGAATATACTTGAAGGGCATGCATAGTCATAATTAGAACTTGAACTTAATGAGTTTGACTTAGATTAATTATCATATGAATATAGGTAATTGAACTAAGTTAGACGTTTCCATTTGACCATCGAAAGAGATTTTTAGATAACTTCATGTTCTACATTAATAATTCATTATAGTTGATCAGTTATAAATATATTAGATTAATTTAAGGGAATGTTGTGGAGAAATTGTGATCCTATATTTTTATTATCTTGATATTTCTCATGCTTATTGGTTGTTTTTCTTTTACTTTACTTTCCTTAGTTAATAGTTCTTTCTCCATAAACACTAAAAAAGGTTAGGGTTGAAATTTTTTTAGTATTAGACAGTAATAACAAATCCTTGTAGGATCGATATTTTTATACAACTTGTGGCATATGTGTGCTTGCGTGTTATATAAAATCGCAATCAAATTTTTAACAGTGTTGTAAAGGAATTATCTATTTTTGTTAGTATTAGAGTAATCAATCTTAATTTTAATTAGACCTTTTTTTATTATTACTTTAATTTTTTCCTTTAGGTGTTTCAAATAATAGAGTACCAATGGGTGACGAGAGAATCAAGAGATTTAAGAGATCATGTTGCACCATATGGTGGTGGGATAGAGCATGTGTTTGAAGATATTGTTGGAGCAGATGTGGAACCTCTAGAGTCGGATCTGTATCCCTCACAGCGGAAGTGAGTCTAACCCATAGATATCAAGCATGCGTGTATTGTTTAATAATTTAATAGAATACAATATTTCATTATGAGTGTATAGGAAAAAATCGGGGATAAATCAGAGTTTGAAAACTCAAATACTGATATCAAGATTCGTATTCGATTCGTTTATTAAACAAATCCTAATATCAAGATTCGTATTCGATTCGATCATGATATTATTTAATAACATAATTGACCCTAATTGATTTACATTAATTCTTCACAAATATATACATATGAAGTATGTAATTAATATATTTACTACAAATATTTCACCAAATATCGACAATATTATTTTTCTATGGTAATTAGCCATAATTTCTCGTATCTTAATTGAAAAATAACAATAATTAGTAAAATAAAATAACAAAATAAATCATAAATGAATAAACGAATCAATGAACATAAATTCATATTCAATTCGTTTAATAAACGAATCAAATTGAATTGACTCATTTATTAAACGAATTCATTTTTCAAACTTGTATTCGCTTTAAAGCGAATCGAACGAATAAACAAATCCTGACCCAAATTGTCACCCATAATTAGGTGTGACTAATCATCTTTGTCTACCACTTTGATTTATTCCAATTAAATCTAGACAAAGTTTAACCAATTAGTTCATTGTCTACCACTTTGATTTAATCCAATTAAATCTAGACAAAGTTTAATAAATTGATTAGTTGATTGTCTACCACTTTGATTTAATCCAATTAAATCAAGCCAAATACACTTATTATTACATATTTTGTAGTTATCAAAATATCCTCAAATGGTAGAAATATTTATGAAATTACAACAAAAAGCCATTGTGTGATTTTTTGGATTAATCCAATTAATTCAATTGTATCAACGTAAATAATTAATGTTATCCAATAATACTTAATTATTTTGTTTGATAATTATAATATCAAATATTATTTATCATCAAACATCATCATCTACCCAAGTACTCAACGAGTACACTTCATATTGTGGGACTTTCTAAGTCCAGACACGTTCGTCATATAAGTCTAGCTTATATGTACATAATTCTACCACCTCCAAATTCGCGAAGAATGCACGATCTTTCTGAACTATATAAGTCGAGATCATCACATATGTTTAACAATCTCTCTGTCGTAGGCTATCCGAATTGTTTTTAGGAAACATAGATTATATCGTCAAGTTTACGAGGCGCATATATTATATTATCGACATGTCTATGATTCTTAACAACTAATCAGAACACCATTTCTGATATATGTGATCCACTATAGGTGATCTGTTTTGGCCAAAGTCTTAAGAATCATGACTTACTCACATGGATACCTTAACCCCTTATAGTACACGCACGAGCTGACAAATCCTATCTTGATACGCACTTGATTAACGAGTTAATCAATCCACACCCAACAAACATCTAGCAGTCAGACCATGAAAGGTCTCTGACATAAATGGCATTAAAGAGTGGAGGATCACACACAAAATTAATGTTATCCTATAGTCAAATGATTACATATTCTACTCGACTCGATGAGATTCATATTGACGGTAGTGTGTACTTCTAACTATTAGGAATCACCTGTGAATCATTCAGTATCCGCTCCAATGAATACCTACATGTCTATACGAGCTTTCATTGCTCATGGTACATCGATTTAAAACATTGGAACTCCAATTCCAATATACAACATGTGCTAGTCTTCTAGGTTATAGGATTTCGACTGTATTCCAAAAGCAACAACTAGGAATATTTATTTTAAAAATAGGTTATAATAGTAATATTATCCCAATATCGGACCACCCAGTGTTCAGTATTACTACATGACTATTCTAAGGTCGATGTCATTCTCAACATATTTATATACGAATCTAATATGCATAATGACATTACCATTAAAAATGGTGAAATGAAAATATAGTTATTTTATTGATAAATAATAAAATACTATGTACAATACGTTATTCGGATTGGCGCTCTAAGCACCAACTATAACATATATTTCTAAGAAAAATTTGAAGTCGTGAAGACACAATACTTGTTGACAGATATTTATGAAATGCTTGGTGTATTGAATGCTCAAGCCTTTCAGAGCACAATGATGAGTTGTGAAATGTGTAGGGCCAACCATTCTATTAACCATTGCATCTTCAACTATAATCGAGCGTGGAAAAACCATCAGAATTTTACATGGCACAACAATAAAAGTTATGCATATCCCACTGAACCATTATATCCCTTTGATCCACTACAAGCTCAAGAATTTCCTTAATAAAGCAAACCATATATGGAAAATCCACTGATCCATGTGGCCAATCAGAATGAGTTTCTTGCAAAGCAGAACCATGAAAATGAAAATAATACTACTAGATTGGAAAAAGTTGGTACATAGCTAATCGTATTTTTGAAAACACTAGAAGCCCAAATAAGAGAGATGGCCAATAACCAGAGCTATAGACCTCGAGGAACACTAACAAATGATACTACAGAAGACCCATGGAATCAAGAGAATTGTAATGACACTATAATAGAGAGAGAGAGAGAGGCAGAGCTGTATATAGAGAATGAGATGTCCAATCAAGAACCTGAGTAAATAGAGTTTAGAATTGATTCAGAGACCCCTACTCCGTTAATTGAGTGTATCTATGAGGAAGTTGTGGAATAAAAATTTATGCAAGAGTAGTTATGTGATTCTACTGAAAATCTTTTGACACAAATGGACACATCACAATATATGGAAGCTAGCATCATTGACATCGCCTACGAGCTTGATAGAATTACACAACCATTCTAAGTCAAGAATTTTACAATACCACATGATGATCTATTTTTCTATTCAAGACCTCCAAAAGATAAGTGTTTGAAGAAGATGGCATAAGCATAGAGTATAGAAGATCTTTATCTGTCATCTCATTCTTGGAAAATGATTTGAATAGTAATGTCCATGACACTGTCCTATCTAAGACATCTAGAGCCATATGGAAGCCTCCTTGAAGGAAGTTCTTCAGAGAAATTATGGCTAAGGACTATAAATTAAGCGCTTCTTGAGAGGCAACTCAAGCGTTTTTAATTTTTTTTCTTATATTTTATTTTTATTTAAATTGTTCTCTTATATGTGCTTACTTAAGAGAGTGTGTGTGTGTGTATATATATATATATATATATATATATATTTTTTCTTTCGATGATTCATGTTTTAACATAAGTTTGATTTCACTCTCCAACAAATAAATTTTTGCATCATTATTTAAACTTGAGG
>SKCR01023190.1:0-20087 GCA_019454045.1 Zanthoxylum bungeanum | reverse complement strand
TAAATTCCATAGTCGAATCCGAATGGACGGTAGTGCGGTCTACACTTGGGATACAATGCCACGTACCACTTGAGAGACGTACATATTTCGTGTCATCCGATCTTATGTTTATTTGTTATTTGTTAGAAATAGTATGTTACTTTTATGCATGATTAGGTTGTTTAGTATGTTATTTTTCATGCATGATTAGTTGATTATTTCCAAGCATGATTTAGTTATTTCTTTCGCATTAGGAACTTGATTATATCCCTTCTACGTTTATGTTTAGATTATTATTTACTTACATTGCCATGCTTAGCGATTCAATGTATGCATGAGATTGTGTGTTTGTCGTTATTCTTACTTACTTTTATGCATGCAAACTTAGATATAGGTAATATGCAAACTTAGATGTAGATTGTTGTTGCATAGACTCGGTTATATTATTACATAAATCTGTTCATTACAAATGGCATAAGTAAGGGACCAATCCGAACCCAACAGTTTGAGGTATTCCATTGCGAGGGGTGAGTGCAGCCTTAAATCATTTTCCCAGTTCACACTGGGTGGCGACTCCATGTTATTTCTCCGGTTAGTTCCCCCGTGGGCTACTCCGTACTCCCGACTAGGCCGCGAGCCTGGAACAGCGTCGCCGATTTCTGTGTCCTACATTACCGAACCATATCTGATAGAGGATCGTAGAAATAACTTTTGATGGAACCCTATTAAGTATGTTGGCAGCAGTTTTAAAGCGTAACCCCAAAGGTAATAAGGAAGATCTGTATAGCTCATCGTAGATCACACCATATCTAATAAAGTATGATTTCTTCGTTCAGACACACCATTGTGTTGAGAGAATTCCATTCTCCCTTAAATAATTTCTGAATTCTTTACTCATGTATTCACCACCTCGATCTAATCTAAGGTATTTTAATGAATTTACTGCTTTTTTTTCTACTTCATTTCAGAATATTTTGAACTTGTCAAAAGTTTCCGACTTATGTTTCATCAGATAGACATATCCATATCCAGACTTGTCATCTGTGAAAGTCACAAAGTATGTTGAACCATCATGAGTGACATGATTTAATGGACCATACACATCGCTGTGTATTAGCTCTAGTAAATCTCCAACACGGTGTCCAACACCTTGAAATGGGGCATTTGTCATCTTTCCTTGGATACATGACTCACAAATCGGATATGGATCTAAGGTAAGATTTTAGATCAAAACCATTCTTTAATAATTTGGATAGACGTCTAACACCTATGTGGCCCAATCTCATATGCCATAATTCAGTATTATTTAGTTCAGACTTCCTACTTGTATTTTTTTCTATATTAAATACATCTCCATATGTTTCTAAAACATAGTGACCGTTTGATAAAGAACATTCACATTTCAATAAATTTTCTTTATCATACAAACATAAAGTTTCTTCCTTAATGTTTATTTTATATCCCTCTTTATATAATATTGGCAGTGATATTATTTGTCTGATAAGTGAGAGAATATAATAACAGTCATGTAAATCTAATTTACATCCATTTGGGAGATCTAGAACAATAGTTCCTATGGCCTTGACATCCAATGTCTCGCCATTGCCAACTCTAAGCTGGATCTCCCCTATATTTAGTCTTTTTTAACCCTCATTTCCTACAGGGAATTGTAAATATGAGTATGACTGCTAGTGTCTAACACCCATCCACTATTTGCATCTAAGGCTAATGAGATGTCAATAATTGGAAAAATACAAAGCGTACCTGTGGGTCTTGCTTTTCCTTTTAGCTCTGGACAGTCATTCTTCCAGTGTCCAGACTTCTTGCATTTTAGACATTGATCACGAGCTACTTTCAGTTTTGCGCCTTTTCGCTTCTTGGAGTTCTTCTTCTTCCCCATCTTTATTTTCTTTGACTTCCCAGAAGTCTTTGAAGAGCCAGCTCCACCATGGAGATATAATGTGGTGTTGCCTTTCTTCAAATCTTGCTCCGCCGTGCGTAGCATGTTATGAAGTTCTTCGTATGTGGTTTGCATCGAATGCATATGGAAATTCAATACAAAGCCAGCATAGGAACCAGACAAAGAAGACATAATCAAATTATGGCCCAATCGTTCATCAAACACAATGCCCTGTCGTTCCAGATATCAATTTTGGTCTATCATGTTCAAAACATGAGTGCTGACAGCTTATCCCTCCTTGAGTTCAGCACAGAACAATTCCTTAGACCTTCGATAAAGTTTCATCTCTTGATTTGCCTTGAACAACTCCTTGAGTGTTCGCATGATGCTCCAAGCATCCGGTACTTCAATGTACTATCTCAGCAAATCTGGAACCATTGATCCCAAGATGTAGGATTTCACCTTCAAGTTATCATCCTTCCATCTATCAAAATTTTCCCGCTCTTCTGGAGTGGAGTCAGGATCGATATCAACAGACAGTTGATTGATCGTGACATAAATCAACTTTTCGTACTCCAAGATAAGGCGTATGTTCATTTCCCATTCGAAATAATTTTTAGCTCCTTTTAGCTTATTGGAATCCAAAAGTTTCATCAATGGATTAGCGGCAGCCATCTACAAGACCATATCTTTGAGTAGTAGCAGAACAATTTTCATTTCAAAAGTGATAACACTAATTGATAATGGAATTTTAAATCTATTAGTGCCCTCTCATTACTTTACGTAATTTTGTAATCTCCATTAACAGAAAAATAGAAATTTGACTATCAAAATTTCATAGCGGAAAGTGTATCCCATGACATTTACTCCAGCCTCATACTAATGACGATATTGGCCTTTGTAAACTCATTAGGTAGACCTTCAAGGTCAATCACTTCATGTGATTCCTGGTTTGGTCCTGAACCGTTTCTTATCCTCACACTAATGAAAATATTGGATTAAGATGTGTTCTAGCAGTATACTTGTCAATGTGCACTAATGAGCTTCGTATGTACACCCTCACACTAATGATGATATTGGATGACTACGTTAACTCATCACTCTACATCTAATGTTTTACCGGAGCGACCAAAGTTCCGAGCATTTATACCCTCACACTAATGAAAATATTGGATTAAGATGTGTTCTAGCAGTATACTTGTCAATGTGCACTAATGAGCTTCGTATGTACACCCTCACACTAATGATGATATTGGATGACTACGTTAACTCATCACTCTACATCTAATGTTTTACCGGAGCGACCAAAGTTCCGAGCATTTATACCCTCACACTAATGAAAATATTGGATATAAGTAGTAAGAACCCATTCATCTCCGTATTGACAAGACAGACCATCCAATAATACTCTAACATTATTAATACTATTACTTAATTAAAGTAATCACCTAATCATGGGAGATTTATAACAATCAAGTCATTAACTTAATTAGGTCAAAATTTTAATTTAAAACATGCAATACATATCCAAGATGTCTTATGCATAATTAAATTAAAATTACTATGGCATAGATTCAAAAATATGTGTTGTGTGCTTAAGCCTTTGCTACTGATACCATTCTGTTGGGGCAGTTGTGATACCCCTAGGGTCGGATCGATGTTCCGCTCAGTGGAAATGGGTCTAACCAGTGGATATCAAATATGAGTGTAATTTTAAATAATTTAATGAAATACTATATTCCATTACGAGTGTATAGGAAAAACCAGGGACTGAATCAGAGTCCAGAAGCTCCAAAATGAGCGAAAATAAAAATAGTGCGTGACGCACGAGCAATACGCACGCTACAGTGTGCGCGTGCACTGTAGCGTAAAGGTCTGTCACATATATTTTTTATTTTTGTTTGTTTTTTTTTTTCCTTCAGCTCACATTCCAGTGAACTGAAGGAATTAGGGTCTTTTACCCTAATTCTTTCTGATCTTCCCTAAACACTTCAAAAACACCCAAAACTAATTATTGATTTCAAAACCAACATTAACACATGCTATAGAATAAAAATCAAGTTTTTCAAAATATCAAATATTTTTACAAAAACATAAATTTATTTCAAATACGTATTTGCGTAAATTTTGAATCCAATATACAAACCAAATTAGAATCCCAATAAGAAATGTCTCGTGGATAATTCTAGGTCACCCAAAGGTGGTTAAGTGATTCTACAATGGTAGCTATAGCTCTAAGCTTTAATCTAGAGTTCCAAACTCTTATTAATTGTTCCATATCCAACATGAACATCTTTAACCTAAATTATAAGCATGTTGTGTTTATATTTCTAAAGTATCCTAACACAATTGATTAGTCTTATTTCAACATTAAGCTATGTGATCATGCATATAATACACAAATGAACATAGCTTAAGAGAAGATCAAATATTACCTAGTAAGCTTGATGCAAGATCCAATCTACTTCTCCTTTGTTGAAATTGTTGGAGAACCTCCAAGGTTTGCAATCTTGACTCTAAGATCCAATCTTGTTTCCAATGTTTCCAAGCTTCACTTCAAGATCCAATCTTGATTTCTCCTAGATGAAATTTTTGTAGAGACCTCACAAGCTTCTCTAAACACTTCTCTAACTTAGGCTAATCACTCAAGAATTTGCTTATGCTTGTTATTTTTCTTGTAATTAAAACCTTCCTAAAGCTTGCTATTTATAGCAAAACTTAGGTAATTTTTAATTAATAAAAGTTGTAATCAACTTTTAAGTGGACTTAATCTAATTTGTCCAAATATGTATAATTAAATGTGACTAATCTCCATTGTCTCCCACTTTAATTTAATCCATTTAAATCAAGCCAAGGATTAGGAAATGGATTAGTTAAATGTTTTCCACCTTGATTTAATCCAATTAAATAGAGCCAAAACCACCTATTATTACATACTTACAATTACCATAATATCCTCAAATTGTAGAGATAATTATGATATTACAATAAGCCCTTGTATAATTATTAAATTAATCCAATTAATCCAATTAGGTCAAAGTAAATAATCAATATTATCTAATAACACTTGATTATGATAGTTGATAATTATAATATCGAATATTATATTTTAACAAAAATAATCGGCTACCCAAGTGCTCAACGAGTACACTTAATATTGGGACTATACAAGTTCAGACACATTCGCCATATTAGCCTAGCTAATATGTACGCAATTCGGCCATCTCCAAATTCACGAAGAACACGAACGACCTTTCTAAACTATACAAGTCGAGGTCATCACATATGTTTAAAAATCCCTTCGTCGTAGGCTATCTGAGTAGTGCTTAGGAAATATAGAATATACCGTCAAGTTTTCGAGACGCACATCTCATATCGACATGTCCACGATTCTTTATAACTGATGCGATCTACCCCAAGTGATCGACTTTGGCCAAAGATTTAAGAATTGTGACTTTACTAACATTGATATATAAACCCCTTATGGTACACATACGGGCCGACTGATCTTATCTTGCTTCGCACTTGATTACTGAGTGCATCGGTCCACACCCAATGAACATCTAAAGGCCAGACCATGAAAGGTTTCTGACATATATGACATCAAAGTGTGGATGATCTCATATAAAATCAATGCTATCCTATATTCAAAGGATTATATATTCTACTCGAATCGAGGAGATTCCTATTGACGGTGGTGTGTACTTCCAACTATTAGGAATCACCTATGAGTAATTCAGTATTCGCTTCAACGAATGCCCATATGTCTATACGAGTTTCCAAAACTCATAGTACATCGAGTTAAGCCATTGGAACTCCAATTCCAATATACGACATGTTCTAGTTTTTTAGGTTGTAGGAATTCGACCGTATTCCAAAACCAACGATTATGAATATTTACTTTAAGAATAGTCTACACCCAGTGTCAAAACTATTCTAAGGTCGATGTCATTGCATACGTATGACGAACATATATAAACTCTCTGAATCATACAGGTCGAGGTCATTGCATAAGTATAATCTGTCCGTCACAGGTATCTAGATTATTCTAGAGATATAAATACAAACGTAAAATCTCTATAGATATAATCACGTCGACATTTCTATTAGCAATCCCTTAATAACACTTAGAATTAATTTCTACAGTGTACCACGGGCCCATGGATTTAACAGATTGCTAATTCCATATTGAATACATATGCTCTGTACACAGAGCTGACAGATCATTTCTTGATACACACAGGATATCCTGAGCATCAATCCACACCCAACGAACAAGCGAAGGTGTGATCTAAATAGATCGGTGACATGACTGCCATCTAAGTGTGGATGATAACTCATATATCCACAGTGGTATCTCAACTCAAAGAATCATTATGCTCACTCAACCCGAGAAGATTTTTATCGATGTTGGTGTACCATCCATTAAGAATCTTCGATAAGTCGTTCAGTGTCTATCCGCTATAAACATCTACACGTCTATACGAGTCTCCAAGACTCATGGTTCATTGAGAAACCATCAGAATCCAAGATTTCAATATAAGACATGTACCAGTCTCAACGGGTTCACTTTACTGACCAAGTAGTGTAAACCTTGACCAGGAACTGTCTAAGAATGACAACGTCATGATACAACTCAATGTCAGTTGCGACATTTTTGCAACAGTATCATAAATAATCATTCTAAGGTCGGTTACGTCTTTACCATATTAAATAAGAAGTTATATAAAAGAAACTGTCTATTTTATTCATAATAAAATGTTACATTAGTAGTTACAAGGAAATACATAATAAAATTGGCGCTCAGAGCACCAACCCTAACAGCCAGTACATTTGTATGTGTTGTTTGAGTTATGTGTTCTCTTATGTATTGACGGTTATGTATGCTTCATTGTCAGTTGCTCGATGTAGTATGTATTTTTGAGTGTATGCGTGTGTATGATAGATCCCGTGTTATGTATGAATTGTATATGTTCACGTGGAATGAATGAATGATTTGAATACCAGTATAAGTATAAGATGTTGTAAAGTGTGTTTGCTAAGTTGTTATCGTATGTACGTATATGTATAAGAATTCTAAAATTATATTGTCATAAATATAAGAGAAGTGAGTTATAATATGTATGAATACTTATGAGTCACGCATGTTAAGATGTTGTAAGCCATCAGAATTGAAGAAAGTTTATTTTGGTATTGAAGTAAGTCTGTTTTGGTATTGAAGATAGTTTGTAACCGAATATAATAAATTTTGTTTGATTTACCGATTTGATGATATTTTAAAGACGTTTACCCGTGATAAAATATAAATATGTGATTTCATTCTTCATGTGATTGAAATGGTTTCAATGTTATATGACGCACTCTATGATATTCAATTATATACTGTGTGCTTTGAATGTTTGGCTATTAGATTGACAATATGTAAATATGAGGATTTGACATGTATAAAGAATAAAGAATAATAAAATTTTGATAACTCTGAACTCGTAACAATTTGATTATTCTGAAAAGTTTATGATATGCTTGACTTGAATGTTTTGTTTGTAGTACTAGCATGGTTACTTACTGAGTTTTATAACTCACATCAAATCAGTTTACTAGTTTTGCATGTTGGCTTTCAGATTGGTCAACCACGATAGCTTTGGAAGTCATGCTCGAGACTCGGATCACCCAAGTGACAGTCACTCTCACATGTGTCTTGGGAAATTTTTTAGAAGTTTAGGCTATTTGGTTATTTATGTTGTTTTTCGTGCTGAGCACGCTGTTTGTATTTATCAAGTAAAAGTTTTGATTTGTATATGATGTTATGGGCACATATCCCTTGAGTGTTGATGTTGTGGGCACAGAGCCCTTAAGTGTTGTTTTGAGTTTGATGTGTTGTGTGTGGACTTGAGGTCCTTTTAGATATTTGATTCTTATTGTAGGTTCCGTTTGATGTTGGACTGTGACCCAAGTTGTCTAGTTTTAGGATACCATGTCCGATTTTCTGTAAATTTGGAGGTTTATGGAGATGTGTTAATCCTGTCTCCTGCCAGTAGCATATTGCCTCTTGCGGGGTGTTACAGTTACTGGACGTAAAATCAGAGGAAAATGTGAGCCACAATCACAACTACCAGTACATATCATTTACTATTTTGATTTATTTTTATTGTTTTAAAATTTAATCTTTCTTTTTAGTAGCAGTGTTACAGATTCAATTTTCAATTCTACACTAAGCATATGATGTCTTCTAAACTCTACTTCTTTTTATTCAGACATTGAGGACAATGTCTCAATTTGGTTGGGGAGGGGATAGTTGACTAGATAGTTTTCGTTTTTGTGTTTTTTTTTGTAAAAAAAATATTTCTATTTTTGTGTTGTTTTTATTTTAAAAAAAATAATGTATTTTTATTTTGTTGTTGTGTGTAAAAAAAAAATTATCTTATGTTAATTATCTTTTTTATTTTTATTAAAAAAACTACACACAACCCAAAAACAAATTTTTGACTAACCAAGTGGAATTGTTGTTCAGAGATGGCAGTGTAAAGAGTTTTTGCTCCTGAGACGCATCTCAATGTATTTCATAACAAGTTATTTTTGTTCATTTGTTTTTGAATCATTTAAAATTTTGAATTCTCCATAATATTGATTAAATTTGATCTTCATATGCTCATTTGACAGGTATTATCAATATACACGGTAACATATGATCATGGATTTTAAGTGAAAATTTTATAATATTTACTTCTCTAGTTTGTTGGAGGTGACACCTGAAGGCAGTGGAATTTATGTTTTTATTCAAAAAAAAAACTAACCAAACTTTCACTTATTTACCAAACATCTTGTCTCATCAAGCAGTGATTGTTCGCGTAAAATAGTATGGCTTGAAATAGTTTTTAAAAAATGATAATAATCAAGCTTTTACTTAGTAACCAGACATCTTGTCTCAGCAATCAGTGATTGTTCGCGTAAAACGGTAGGACTTGAGTTGTTTTAATGGAAAAAAATGTGTGTGAATAAGTTCAATTTTGTAGTCTCTCTAACACGAGTAATTAAGTCCGTAAGGGTGTTTTAACACTTAGTGCCCTAAGGCTAACTGGTTTGGGAGTCAATAGCTCAAAGCTCATTACATAGGTTAAAGAGAAAGCTTAAGGAAATCAGACACGTATTATTTTTTGACATTTGAGATTTGAGTAATTAAAAAAATGTGTGTGTGAATAAGTTTGATTTCGTAGCCTCTCTAACTCGAGCAATTATGTCTGTAAGGGTGTCTTAACACCTAGCGTCCTAAAACTAATTGATTTGAGAGTCACTAGCCCAAAGCTCGTTACAAGGGTTAAAAAATTATTATTATTAAAAAGAAAAAAAGAAAAAAGAAAAACTATTTTTTGTATATAAATAAACTGTCATTGCCAAAAGGTGTGAATTCTGATATAACTTTAGGACAAAAATACTACTCTCTTTTCAACAAGACCTGTGAATATTATGGGCACAATGAATTGATTAATACTTTCTCTTATGGGTGTATGGAAGAAGGGAAAAAGTACATAAGAATTTGCTTATTTGATAATTTAGAAAGAAATAAAAAAATTACTAACTTGGGTAAGAATTTATCTTTTTAGTTTTTCTTAAATTACTAGAGACTAGTAATGTAACGTCCCCGATCCGGGAGATGTTACTAGCAGGGAAAATCTTAAGTATGGGACCGTTGCCTAAATTTGGCAACATGATATACAAATTCGACTTTAATAACTATATACTTAATAACACTTGCTTTTATAACTCTACTAATATACATTTTAACTCTATACAACCGACCAACACAATAGTAATGATTGATACATGACTTCTCTCTGACTCTAACTGGACTCTCTCTCTCTGACTTGACTAGGTGGACTCCATACCCTAGTGACTGCCATCAGTATCCATCCTCCAGAGCTCTTCCTCCGTGATCCTGCAAAATAAAACACTAGGAGTGGGGGGTTAGATCATTTGAACGATCTAAGGGAGTAAACGATTTTTAAAATGAAAAATCAAATACATTATGAAACTCATGTTTTAGAAATCAATTCGAATCTTTTCTGAAAACTTTCATTTCTAGAAAACCTTTCTCTCTAGAATCTATTTCTGAAATATGCTTTTGAAAATCTGGTTCTGTAAACCTGTATCTGAAAGATCTGTTCATAAAAGTTTTCTGAAATGTCTATTTCTGAAAATTGTTTCTAAAAACCTGATCTCCAAAATCTGTTTTCCTAAGAACCTGATATATGTCTCTGAAAAACCTGAAGGATGGGGGTGTTACGTATCGTCATCCCCTCATACGCCTAACTAGAGCAAGGAGTGCAAATCCATGACATTGGGACGTTACGTATCACCGTCCCCCAAAACATGCCACTCATGTCCTTGAAACTAGTGATCATGGGGCGTTATGTATCACCGTCCCCCAAGCCACTGAACTAGAACTGGGGGTGCGGATCTATGGTACCCTCCAAACTCTGAATCTAGGATCTAGGGGCATATGTCATCCCTAGTCTTGAACTAGGATCTGGGGGTGTTACGTATCGTCATCCCCCCAGTCCTCTACATGTGTCTTCGCAAGATGCAAACCAATCAAAGGCACAAATACAGATACCCGTATCAGGCCACTGACTGGAACTACGGAAAAATTCTTGTATAGAAAATATTTTGATTGGAGAATTCTTACTTTTTGGTCTTACGACTTTGTGGAGACCTGTGTTTTTGGTAAACAGTCGCCCGAGCCGGGTTAACCGATAATTGAGCATGCCATGATGTTGTTAGGATCTCATAATTCGATGCAAAGTGAAGAACCTTACTAGGGTGCACATGTCCTCTCCGTCAATTCCATATCTGAATCAAGTTACATACTGAGGTGGATTTTTCCTCCATGCCTCGAAAACATAAAAAAAACATGCTTTGAAAATATTTCTTTCTAAAACATCATCAAATGTAAAATAACTGTAATTAGACTTTGGTTGTCGCCCTATAAGCTTTTAAATGTAAGTCTTACATTAAAACATTTAAAAGAAAGGTAACTCGAGAAAAGAGGTCCACTCACTGGTTTAGAATTTGACCGGCATCATTTACTCTGCCGAAGGAAATTATGGTTCATGCGATGATCTATAATTAATAAACTAGATTAGAAAATGGACTGAGAAGCATATTACAGAATCAAGCTAAATTTATCTATTTAAATGCTTGACATCATTTCCATGCATATCATGCATACACCATGATGTAAGGTATTTATACGGGTTGATAAAGACCCTTAGGGTGGCCTCTATCACGCTAAGGTGAAACTGAGATGAACTAAAAATTATTTAGGGGAAATTCTACCTTCGCGTCACGACGTAGGACCTTGCACGTTGCGACGCACACAAGTCCAGAAATCCAAGCACAAAATTTTCCAGTTCGCGTCGCGACGCGAACAAACAAGAAATGAATCTGTAAAAATCCCCAGCACGCGTCTTGACCCTAGTCCTTGGGCGTCGCAACGCTGGCCTGTTTTCCAGGATTCTGAACTTGTTTTCTAAAGCCTATCTTGCCTCAAAATCACCACCAACACTTCTATAACAAAATTATTGCACAAACCAATCTATTGAACTTCAAATTCATATATTATTCATCAAGTTATCATCCTCAAATAATTCTTTAATCTCTTATCCTTATTTTTAGTTAAACCCTTAAGACTTTCAAAATTTGGGTACTTTACTCTACAATCACTTTCTTTACTTTTCAATCACCAATATGTAATCCTTATCATGTAATATCCCATATTCTATCATTATGCTTTAAAAATTTTACAATCCAAGCATTGGGTCAAGTTTATTTACTTCTTCTTCTTTTTTTTTGATTTCCTTCACTTTCCAAGCTCTCAATTGTTGCACATATTCTTCTTACTTATGGAGATTGGTATTTGTCATTCTTCTTTGATTCTTCTTCTATTCTTCTCTGTTTTCTTTCTTCTTTTCTTTCTTTCTTTTCTTTCTTTCTTTCTTCTTCTTCTTCTTCTTCTTCTCTTCTTCTTCTTCTTCTTCTCGTCTTCTTCTTCTTCTTCCTTTCTTCTTATTCTTCTTCTTATGATTCTTCTTCTTCTTCTTTCTTCTTCTTCTTCTTCTTTCTTCTTCTTCTTCTTCTTCTTCTTCGTATTCTCTCTTCTTCCCTTATTCTTCTTCTTCTTCTTCTTCTTCTTCTTCTTATTCTTATTCTTATTCTTATTCTTCTTCTTATTCTTCTTCTCTCTTCTTCTTCTTCTTCTTCTTATTGTAGATTATTGGTGATATAAAATTCATTAAAATCAGAGTTTGTATGAGAATTTTACTGCCAAATACCCAGGGCTGTCCGGAGTAGAAAATCATACCATCTAGTATCAAAATTTTCGACGATTTAGCCGAATGTTTTCCAAAGCCATTTCTTGAGGGTATTGTTGGACAATTATGACCCATAGCAACACTATTTGTACCAGAACATTGTGTTGTTGTACAAATTAACTATGTGAAAAGGAAATTGCTCTTTTATCATTTGTAATTAGATTATCGGGATATATAAATGATAAAAGTCCATATGATTAGTTCCGGATTAATAAGATATGAGACAATATTAATCCACTAAGGTTTAATCATTAAAATATCCCTAGTCGTAGTATTATCAAGATTGGACTTCGATAATGCGGAATAGACTAGTATTGCACTTGTGCGTGTTATGGGAGCATAACGACATAGTTCTCATATATTTGGGTATTGGATACTCATGCAAGTTTAATATGAGGTTGTGTTTATTAATTTATTTTTTTGCTTTGAAAATGATTGAAAGTGACTTTAATAATTACACACAACACACTTTTGGATTGTTCATGAATTTCCGGCATGAAATCTTCAAAATTCGAAATTATTTTGTCTTTCAAAGTTGTAGATCTTTGATTCTTCTTTAATCTGTAACTTGAATCAGCTCAATCCGATATTGGAGTAGGTAAAAACATTATTCCCAAAATACGACAGATGCACAAAATTGGAATTTCCAAAACTGCACTTCGTTAAAACGCCATTTCAAGTTTCCAATCTCCAAAATTAATATGTCAAGTCCAAGTTTTGCCCTTATTTGACCCATATTTCGTCCTAAATGATTTCATTAAGTCCCAATATTATTTTATCTGCAAAATAAACTAAAACATATCAAAATGTTCATCAACCCCGAGAAACTAAACAAAATATTAAGTAAAAGGGGCGGTAAATATGATATATTTTCCGCTCATCACATCACTATTTGTACAGAACATTGTGTTGTTGTATAAATTAACTATGTGACAAAGGAAATTGCTCTTTTATCATTTGTAATTAGATTACCGGGATATATAAATGATAAAAGTCCATATGATTAGTTACAGATTAATAAGATATGAGACATTATTAATCCACTAAGGTTTAATCATTAAAATATCCCTAGTCGTAGTATTATCGAGATTGGACATCGATAATGTGGAATAGACTAGTATTGTACTTGTGCGTGTTATGGGAGCATAACGGCATAGTTCTCATATATTTGGGTATTGGGTACTCATGCAAGTTTAATAGGAGGTTGTGTTTACGATAGTACGGAAACATCTTTGCTCTGGATAGATCCCTCAGAATTCCATTGGTAGTATGACTATGTGTTTATGGGAGTCCGAATCAGGGTAGGTGTATTTGGTCTTAACCTGAGACTTGCATCGCTAATACTTGCGACAATCAATATACTTTGGTTTTGGTCATCAATGGCTTTAACAGGTTCTGTGTACGCCTCTTCTGGGTATATTTAGAATCGTAGTGTATTGGGTGTGATGTCAAGATAGAAGTATCACTCCAGTCATATGGAGATGATGGTCACATAGGATAAGGAACTGGTATTCTTGTATGCTGCAGCTATCGGGATAATATTACTAGGTCTTGTTTATCCGATTATAGAGACTAGTTACCAGAGATCCGATATATGCATGTGACAATCCAGCCCCAGGCCTAGCATGTGACATCTGATACTGGATCGCAGTACGTAATACTACGTATACTACGCCTGATATAGATTACATATTCCTTTAAGATATTTATGGAGAATTGGGTAGGCACGGTGCTTTGCTAGAAGCCAACCATGTCTTGTAAATCGGTAAAAAACGTAGTACTAGGTACGTACGTGTTCGGATAGTCCGACGACCGGATTTACTACCAACATATCCAGGGATCTCATGGGTCGCTCCGGAAGATCACGATGACGTATGACTCACACATAATAATATGGGATTAATTATAAGAGAGAGAAAATTAATCTAGGATTAATTACGGAGAATTTTATCTGGATAATAAAAAATCAATTTAAATAGAGAGAACGATAATTTGGAATTAATCGATTAAAATAATATATCGATATATTATACGAAATTAGATTTCGACGTGGAATTAAAATTTGATTTAATTATGTCGCAAAGGAAAATTCGGTTAATTCAGAATTAGGGAACCCGAGCCCGGGAGTGTTTGCGGGCCCACTCAGATTTTGAATCAAGTGGGGCCCACAAGTCACATCACGCGTGGTTCTCATTATACCAGAAAGTCCATTATAGAATGTTTGGACTTGAAGCCATTTGCGATCTCATGATGATTGAAATTTCCGGAGAGTAACTCTTTGAATCTTTCCCAAGCTTCGCAAGGGATTCTGAATCTTGTTGCACGAAGGAGTGTGATGTCATTCCTCAACTTTGCAGTTCTGGCTGGTGGTGGAAAGTACTTTGCAAGAAATTTAGTGGCTAAAGTGTTCCAAGTTGTGATAGAACCTGCTGGGTAGTGAATGTAGCCAAGCTTTAGCTCTGTCTTTCAGGGAATATGGAAAAACTTGCAATCTCATTGCTTCTTCTGATGCTCTGTTGTAGTTGAAAGTGCCACAAACTTCCAGGAAGTTACTGATGTGGGCATTAGGATCTTCAGTGCATTTCCCCCAACTGACTTGACTGCTGAATCATCTGGATGCATGTTTTGATGTCACCCGCATTTGCTGGTAAGGGAGGAAGTACAATACAAGAAATGAGTCCGTCAACCACCGGAATGGTTCTGTCTCGAATGAGAATCGGTGGTGCAACGTTTCAAAGGTTCAGGTTCCATATTAATGATTGCTTCTTGCCTTCTCAATTGTCTGATGGTTCTTTCAATTTCTGGGTCAAGCGGTCGAAGTTCAAAGCTTCTGGTTCGTCTCATGTAGTTTCTAAGAACCTGAAACACAAGAAAAAAACAATAAGTAAAAGAAATTAGATACAAGTAACGTATCTAACCCAAAACTAATAGTGAAAGATAAATAAGTCCCCGGCAACGGCGCCAAAAACTTGACCGGCGTAAACACACACGTATAACGCAAGCGCACGTATCGTTCAAGTAGTATAAAAATCGATCCCACGGGGACTTAATATCTAATCTATTAATTTTATGAGGTCAAATGATTACTAGTATCTAACAGGTTGTTTGATTGATTTGAAATGGTGACGATTCTAAATTTAAAAATAAAATTATTCGAAAGTAGGTTTTAAGAAAATTCAATATTAAAAACTATCTAGGGTTGTGATTTCTTCCAATATCATTTTAAAGATGAAGTGGTTATCTTAAAGTTGGGTAATATATTGATTTATTAACCTGGAACACTAAATTATGGTAAGCCTATGTCGATGGTCAGACACAAATACCCAATTTAACCCAATTGAACCATATGTCTATGTCAACCAAATATCTGGATTCATTAAGTTTAAGTTCCAATTATGAATACCCCCGCCCGACAGGTATATGTCTATCCTGTAAGAAATCTATTAAAGGGTTATCTATCCTCAAGGAAGATCGTGGACTATTGAGTCTAAGGTCTTAAACTTAAAATCTCTATGTCTAGTTCATTTTAAGTTTCCCAGTTCAATTTTATTAATGGCCAGTTAATGAAAAAGTATAAAGATTAAGACTCGATAAATAAATCTTTAAATTACCCAAACTATAATTTAACCACTTATAAACGGTGATATTGGATTTCATCACAACCCCAGATAACTGGCTTAGTTACGACACTATTTACGGGTAGTAAAAAAAACTTAAATAAAATAAAAGACATAAAGTAAAATACTGAAAATTAAATACTGAAAATTAAATGCTGAAAGTAAATGCTGAAAGTAAATGCTGAAATAAATACTGAAAATTAAATGCTGGAAGTAAATGCTGAAAGTAAATTACTGAAAAGTAACTACTGAAAGTAAATTGCTGAAAGTAATTACTGAAAAGTAAAAGCTGAAAGTAAATTGACTGAAAAGTAAATGCTGAAAGTAAATTGCTGAAAGTAAATGCTGAAAGTAAAAACTGAAAATTAAGAAAGAAAAGTATGTGCGTAAAAGTAAATTGCGAAAGTAAAAACTGAAAAGTAAAGAAAAGAAAGTGCGAAAGCGGAAATTAATTACTAAAAGCTATAAATAAACAAACAAGATACAATCTTTTAGTATTCTTAAGGAATTCCTCAGAAGAAATTATGAATTTTACAAATGAAATGGCTTGGTATTTATAGGCAAAATTTTGCCTCCATCAAATCATCCACCAAATCAATTATTAATTGCTCCACTAATTGCTCCACCAAATCCATTATTAATTGCTCCACTAATCTCTTATCATGTTTGGTGATGATTTGATAATTATTATTTTTATTTATTAATTTATTTTTTTTCTTTGAAAATGATTGAAAGTGACTTTAATAATTACACACAACACACTTTTGGATTGTTCATCAATTTCGGGGAAAAATCTTCAAAATTCGAAATTATTTTTCTTTCAAAGCTGTAGATCTTTGAGTCTTCTTTAATCTGGAACTTGAATCAGCTCAATCCGATATCGGAGTAAAAGGTTATTCCCAAAATACGACAGATGCATAAAACTGGAATTTCCAAAACTGCACTTCGTTAAAACGCCATTTCAAGTTTCCAATCTCCAAAATTAATATGTCAAGTCCAAGTTTTGCCCTTATTTGACCCATATTTCGTCCTAAATGATTTCATTAAGTCCCAATATTATTTTATCTGCAAAAAAAAATAAAACATATCAAAACGTTCATCAAACCGAGAAAACTAAACAAAATATTAAGTAAAAGGGGCGGTAAATATTGATATATTTTCCGCTCATCACAGCACTATTTGTACAGAACATTGTTGTTGTACAAATTAACTATGTGACAAAGGAAATTGCTATTTTATCATTGTAATTAGATTACGGGATATATAAATGATAAAAGTCCATATGATTAGTTCCGGATTAATAAGATATGAGACAATATTAATCCACTAAGGTTTAATCATTAAAATATCCCTAGTCGTAGTATTATCGAGATTGGACATCGATAATGCGGAATAGACTAGTATTGCACTTGTGCGTGTTATGGGAGCATAACGGCATAGTTCTCATATATTTGGGTATTGGATACTCATGCAAGTGTAATAGGAGGTTGTGTTTACCGATAGTAAGGAAACATCTTCGCTCTGGATAGATCCCTCAGAATTCCATTGGTAGTATGACTATGTGTCTATGGGAGTCCGAATCAGGGTAGGTGTATTTGGTCTTAACCTGAGACTTGCATCGCAAATACTTGCGACAATCAATATACTTTAGTTTTGGTCGTCCAGGGCTTTAACAGGTTATGTGTACGCCTCTTCGGGGTATGTTGAGAATCGTAGTGTATTGGGTGTGATGTCGAGATGGAAGTATCACTCCAGTCATATGGAGATGATGGTCACGTAGGATAAGGAACTGGTACTCTTGTATGCTGCAGCTATCGGGATAATATGACTAGGTCATGTTTATCCGATTATAAAGACTAGTTACCAGAGATCCGATATATGCATGTGACATCCAGCCCCAGGCCTAGCATGTGACATCCGATACTGGATCGCAATATGCAATACTACGTATACTACGCCTGATACAGATTACATATTCCTTTAAGAATATTTCTGGAGAATTGGGTAGGCACAGTAAATCGGTAAAAAATATAGTACTAGGTACGTATGTGTTCGGATAGTCCGACGACCTGATTTACTACCAACATATCCAGGGATCTCATGGGTCGCTTCCGGAAGATTCACCGATGACGTATGAGTCGCACATAATTAATCTGGGATTAATTATAAGAGAGAGAAAATTAATCTATGATTAATCACGAAGAATTTTTTCTGGGATAAAATTCAATTTAAAGAGAGAGAACGATTAATTTGGAATTAATCGATAAAATAATATATTCGATATATTATACGAAATTAGATTTCGACTCGGAATTAAAATAAGATTTTAATTCGGGCGAACGAGTTAATTTAGAATTAATTCGCTAGCGACGTGAATAGAAATTTTGCTAGGCATAATTATTTATTTAAATTTGATTTATTTACGTCGCAACGAAAAATTTGTAATTCGGAATTATCGAACCCGAGCCCAGGAGTGTTTGCGGGCCCACTCAGATTTTGAATCAAGTGGGGCCCATAAGTCACATCACGCGTCACATCATTAGTCACTCAAGTGATGGAAGTCTTGTCACTTTTTGGTGATTGACTTCTTGTCACTCTTTGATTGATGTGAGTGTTGAAGGCATTAATGCCTTGTACCAATTTTTTGGAAAATTGAAAATGGTATATCTTTTATTTGATTTTGAAATCAAAACACACAACACACTCACTCTCTTTTCTCTCCCTCACTCTCGGCATTGTGCCAAAATTTTCTCTCCATTCTTGGCTTGGCCAAGACAACACAATGAGAAGGGAAACAATTTGTTGCAAATTTTTCAAGTGCTAGCACACTAAAGAGATCATTCAAAGGTGATAGGGAAACCCATCTATGAGCATGGAATCTACATTCAAAGCTTAGAGCTTGAAGATCAACACTTGGAGCACAAAAAGGGCTTGGCCGAATCATCCATGGAAGGAAGAAAAGTTTTTGTGATCATCGCATCCAAAAGCCGATCAAAGTGAGTATTTCCGCTACTTTACTTTGTTGTATTCGCACATTTCATTGCTTAATTGATCTTGGTTTGACCTAGAAAACCCAACAGGTATATGTGTCCAAACATGATTTATTTTATGTGACACTCGTCCCATGATGTAACAGTAGTTGAGACTCCCAGTCGTTACAAATTCTTCATTATTAAATAGGATTCGTCCTCGAATCCTTTCTAATACTAAGCTTGATACTGCAACTTATGGGAATTTATTGGCTATATATACCTTACTTGGTTTACACAGCCGAAAGCTTAATTCCTTGAAGTTCTCTTTAGAACCCTTCATTTTTATATAGAAATGTAGCACAATAAACTTTATTTCTTAAGATCTGAACTCTTGTTTTTTGAACTGGTATCCAGGGGTTACTTCTTTCTATCTGACACTATATGATCGTCATTTACTATTTCTTTCTTTCCTTTAAGGCTTAATACTTCTTTAAGATTTCTTGGATAACTATTCATTCTATATTTTTCTTCACGAAAGTATTTTCAACTTGTAGAATTTCAAATGATTTAGTTGCATTTATGCTAATATAGGTATATACATGGTTGTTCTACATGAATTTCTTATTTCCATCTTTTATTTCTCTTGCTAGGTTATTATCATCTCTTAGATATCGCTTGGCTTCTGCGATTCCTTGCTGCTATCATATCCCTATTATACTTTGTACCACAGTCAATAACCTTTGGTTTTCATTGGTCTTAAGTATATTTCAAGTTCCTCACTTCCTTTTTATAGTATAACTCCCATAATGGTCTTACTGAGTGTATCCTTAATCTCTTCTTATCCAACGTTTCTTATGCTAAATGGTGATTTTGTCTCTTAACGTTAGGGTTCTTCATGTTCCATCATAACTTGAAATAAAAAAATATACAAAGATATTCCTTATCAAATAGAAAACACTCGTCCCAATATATTTCAGTTCTACTTGCTCAGTTTGAGCTAGGCATTTATTCTCTTAATTTGACTACTTATCTGTCTATTTCCTTATTGCTAACTTCCAATTGCTTACGGGCTTCAACCACTAGGTTTTGCTGTCTTCATCTTTATGTTCGTTGCTAATATAAATTGATCATCCTTCATTTGAACTGTCTTGTTCCCTTAACCTTCTTATTCTTAAAGTTTCTTTCTTAAGTTATTCATATTCACATCTTTAGTTTCTTTGTGCATCTCTATGTTGTTCCTCGATAGATCCAT
>SKCR01023189.1:0-20117 GCA_019454045.1 Zanthoxylum bungeanum | reverse complement strand
CATTTTGAATCTTTTCAAAACTTTATCTATGTATGTAGATTGAGAAAGTCCTAACAACCTCTTAGATCTATTATGGTAGATCTTAATGTCGAGGATGTAGGCTGCTTCTCCCAAATCTTTCATGGAGAAATTCTGAGATAACCATTGCTTGGTGGCTTGCATCATGGGAATATCATTCCCGATGATTAATATGTCATCGACATATAATACAAGAAATACAACAGCACTCCCACTACTTTTCCTGTAAACACAAGGCTCGTCTATATTTATGATGAAGTCAAATTCTTTGATTGTCTCATCAAATCGTATATTCTAACTTCTGGAGGCTTGCTTGAGTCCATAAATGGATCGTTTAAGCTTGCATATTTTATTATGATCATCCTTAGATGCAAACCCCTTAGGTTGTGTCATATAAACTTCCTCTACGAGGTTCCCATTAAGGAAGGCTGTTTTGACATCCATCTTCCAAAACTCATAATCAAAATGTGCAGCTAGTGCCAGTAAAATTTGAATGGACTTTATCATTGCAACAAGCGAGAAGGTTTCGTCACAGTCAATTCCTTGGATTTGTCTATAACCTTTCGCCACCAACCTAGCCTTATAGGTTTGGATGTTGCCTTCTGCATCAGTTTTATGCTTGTAAATCCACTTGCAGCCTATGAGTTTTATCCCTTCAGGTGCATCCACCAAGTCCCAGACTTGATTCCGATACATAGAGTCTATTTCGGATTTCATAGCCTCAAGCCACTTGACTGAATCAATGTCACATATTGCTTTGTCATAACTGGTGGGATCGTCATTATCAATGACCTGATCATGTTCCTCATCAATATGGAAACCATATCTTTCAGGCTCATATCTTTCTCTACCAGACCTTCTAAGTTCATAACCTTGTGGTTGTTCCGTCGCTGCCCTTTTAAGGGGCCTGGGGTTTAGTTCTTTGTTAGTTTGTTCTTCTTGTACCTTATCGAGGTCAAGTCAACTCCCACTATATTTCTTGAGAAGGAATTCATTCTCTAGAAATTTAGAATTTCGTGAGACAAATATTATTTGTTCATTTGGGACGTAGAACACATATTCTCTTGAGTTCAAGGCATATCCTACAAACTTACATTTAATTGCCCTATCATCCAATTTGTTAGTTTGTGAGCTTACATATGTGTCACATCCCCAAATTCTTAGATAACTAAGACTATGACATTTCCCAGACCAGAACTCATATGGTGTTTGACTAACAGTCTTGGAAAGAACTTGGTTTAGTAGTAGTGTTACAGTTTCTAAAGCAAGACCCCAAAATGAAAGAGGTAGATCCGTGTCTGGCATCATTGATTGGACCATATCTAATAATGTCTGATTTCTCCTTTCGGAGACCCCATTATGCTGTGGAGTTCCCGGAGGAGTCCACTGGGAAATAATGCCATTTTCTCTCAAGTAATCTTGAAATTCGTTGCTTAAGTATTCACCACCTCGGTCAGACCTTAGTGACTTAATACTTTTTTTAAGCTGGTTTTCTACTTCAGCTTTGAAGTCTTTGAATTTCTCAAAGGCTTCAGATTTGTACCGCATAAGGTACACATACCCATATCGCGAGTGATCATCGATAAAGGTAATGAAGTAGGAGAATCCACCTCTGGCGGTGACTGACATTGGTCCGCATACATCAGAGTGTATGAGTTCTAATATCTCTGATGCACGCTGTCATTTACCTTTGAAGGATAATTTAGTCATTTTACCAAGTAAACAAGACTCACAAGTTCCATAAGGTTCATATTTGAAGGGTCTGAAATACCCATCCTTATGTAGCTTAGTTAATCTTGTTTCATTGATATGACCTAAGCGATTGTGTTATAGAAGTGATTCATTGAGATTATTCGAGTTAACGTTGTATATATTAGAGGTTGAACATTCTTTGTTGGTTTGTAAGACATGGATACCATTATTCAAAATACCATCTCCATATTTTATTTCATTGAAATAAATAGAACATTAACTACAACTTATTAGGCATGAAAAGCCTTTATTACATAAAGAAGAAATTGAAATGATGTTCTTTATTAGAGAAGGTACATAAACACAATCTTCTAAGTCTAAAACTAAACCATTCGGCAAAACTAATGAATAAGTCCCCATGCACAATGCAGCTAGTTTTGCTCCATTACCCATGCGTAATTCAACCTCCCCATGATGGAGTCTCCTACTGTTTCTCAGGCCCTGTACATTGTTACACAAGTGAGTCCCACAACCGGTGTCAATCACCCAAGTAGAAGGTTCAGAGTTTTGAGGATATAGTTCAATCATATACAACATACCTGAAGCATTGGGCTTCTTGGCCTCTTGGGCTTCCCTATCTTCCTTGGCTTTCAAGGATCTACAGTCTTTCTTCCAATGACACTTCTTTCCATAAAAGAAACATTTCCCGTTTCCCTTTTTCTTCTCCACCTTACCATTGGGCTTTAGGTGATCTGGAGCCTTGGCATTGCCCTTATTTTTCTTTGGGCCTCGTGGCTTCGGGTCCGTACCCGTAAGCATGACGGAGGTTTTAAGCTTCAGTTCCAAGTCCTTCTCTGCTTGCTTTATCAGATTATGCAATTTTGCTAAAGTAGCTTCTTTATTATACAGATAAAACTGCATAATAAAGTTAGAGAAGTCTTTTGGTAAGGACTGAAGAAATAGATCGTGACCTATCTCATGATCTATGATGAACCCAAGGTTGGCCAATTTTTCAGTGTGGCCAATCATCTTAAGCACATGTCCACTAACAGATCCTTCATTATACCTTGTTTGGAATAAGGCACATGACACTTGGAATCTCACTGTATGAACGAAAGTTGCATACAACTCCTTCAAGTGAAAGATGATGGTTTGAGCATCCATATCATCGTGAGCTTTCTGAAGTTCGTCCGACATAGAGCCAAGCATTATGCAAACTGCTTTCTCATCATCATCGACGTGTTTCTTCCAAGCATCAAATGTTTTTGGTCAGATCTTCTGCGGGTTAAGGGGAAATGGTATTTCAAGAACATAGAAAATATTTTCTTGTCGTAAGATAATTTTAAGGTTTCTAAACCAGTCATTGTAGTTGTCCCCTTTGAGTTTATGCTCATCAAGGATGGAACGAAGTGATACTCTATTTGCCATTTGAATGTTTGTGAAATATTTTAACCCACATGTAAGAGAGAGAATGTTAAAATTAGGAATATGTTTTCATTAATGTTTCATAATAACATGGCCTTTTAATATTATGAAGTTGCTCCACTCAATTGTTTTAAAATTTTAAGCAAATCGCATCAACCCCAATATGATGCATTTCTTGTGGGCAAGGATCCCATTATCATCAATTCATAACTCCGACTAGGGCCGATCGTTATAAAATACGATAATTAGGTATGTTCCCAACCAATTTATGATATAAATCATAATTCCTTGATCATTGGGTTGGGCAATCAAACATGCCATAGATTTTGCTAGTCCTCGTGGACACCCAATCTTTGCCACTAAGTTATAAGACCACGCCTAAGGGTCGCTGCGTCTTATGACTCAGAAAAGTCAAACCATTGTCAATAGTATGATTTAGGGACAAATTGGTATTGGTCTGTCTGGTAAAGCTTAGTCCTGCCAATACGGTTTAAGCCCTTTGGGTCTATACTTTACAATGGGAGGCAAATTTTAGACTTCAATTATTATTGAGGATTTTAGCAAGTTTAAGTGAATAACTGTCAAATGGATTCCTCCATTGAAAATTCCCCAGAGGGAGGGTGGAGCGAACTCTCTTAAATAGCATTACCTTTTAGGCTCTTATTGCCTTGGTGACAGGAAGAAAACAATAGATCTTCCAAATTAGTCCAACACTTTAAATATGCTTTAAGGTAAGCTTTGAGTAAATGATTATCTAGATGTCTTCACAGCTAGTGAGTGAAAAGAAGACACAAATATTATCTAACTCTAGTAATACCTTTAGTTAAATTAACTATAGTTTGGAAAGTTTTATTAACGCCTTGGTCCCACCCCACTTGTATCTTTTTAATGTCTTTTATTATAAACAATGATTTATATTTATTAGCCTTAAAGGTAATAAATCTCTAAGTTCATCACAGAATAATTACTTAGCTAAGGGATAAGCAATACACTCTCTATTTTCTTAGAAAGTCTCTAGATGCTTGCACCCTAAAATAATCATGCCAATTCTAATCATACATAGAATCATCAAGCATATGAGTTTTAATATGTTAGAATTATTTTAGGCATTAAATAAATTTGATTAATATTTAATTATGATATTGCATTTTATTTATTCAAATAAATTTAGTATTCACGTTTTTTATAGATGCATGAATTTTAAATGGAATTTCACAATTCAAATCTTAACCAAATCATGCAAAACTTATGCCTAAAATTAATTTCATGGTGTTATCTTTCTAACGAGCATTTACACACCCAATTTCGAGTTCAAATGAGAGAGAACTAATCAAAAAAAAAAAACGGCGCGTTGATACCACTGTTAGGAAGTGGCCACGAGTGCGCAGAGGAAAATTAAATAAATCAAATTATGATGTCGTTATCCCTTTGCCAAATACCCATTTATTTTGATTATTCTACAAGCCTAGGCATGTTACTATATATATTCTAAGCATAAAAACTCATAAAACATGCAAAGAACATAAACCTAAACATGCTAACTATCATAAGAACTCTAATTAAAATAAAGAAAGAAAAAGACTTACTTGAACCGAAGACTCCTTCAGTCCTCCCTCCAATCTACAAGTTTTTTCGAACTCAGCAATCTCTTCCATTTTCCAAAGAGCCACCCAAGTGTGTGGCCTCCAAGGTGCACAAACCAAAGCCAAAACTCAACGGCAAGACTATGCCTTGAGTGCACGAGTATTTTGCCCTTAGTGTTAGCCTAGGCAAATACCTTAAAAACCTTTAACTCGAGATTCCTCTAGTCAATTAGACTTAAGGATCCTCAAATTAGTGGCTTACTCTTAAACTTAAGAGTTGCTCACTTATATAAACCCAAGATATGAAATGTTTTGGTGTAAAAATTTGTAAAGAATTCTTTGGGTTTATATAGGTGCTCTAAAGACAACAAAATTAATTAAGAATTTGATGTGGGATAAATGTTAATTTTATCTTAGCCATTGGATCTTAATTTAGTGGTTTAAAGAGATTATAAAACCCTAATAAGAGTTTGGGCCGAATTGGAATTCAAAACAAATACCAAATAAAAAAATTTAATATTCACATTACTATTCATGTTTTTATTTATTTATTTATTTATTCCAATTCCCAAAGTGCCCCTATCGTCATTCACCAATCCCTAAGCCACTATGGAACCTCATAAATGATCTGTTCAATAATTAAACACATTGAACCATTTATAAACAATTCCTACAACAATCATAAATGCTGTTAAATTTGTACTGTGCACTGTTAACCATTGATTTCGATTTTGTTGTGTGTGACCTTTTGGGTTCCCCTCAAGTTGGACATGAAATGAATCGTGATAATTTAATCGAACATAAATTATCCTTCGATCAGATGGTCATTCGATTTCAATGACCAAGGTTGACATCTAGCAACATGCCAAGGCCCCCAAATGAGAATGAAAGATATATACCCATTCTGTATGCGATTTACATATGATACGGTCCCTCACCTTAATATATCCCCACCGTTTGACCTAGGGTATGGAAAATGTCTACCCATATGGTCAAAGGTATGATGTTGATAGTGTCATGAATCATGCTAACCTAAGAATCTCACATGATTCTTCCGCTGCGGCCACAGTCTCAAGCACTGATCACATATATCAACCCGCGATCTGAAACACTACTCTTATAAAAATATATTATCCGAGAGAGTAGTGATTCTCTGTTGTATCTTTACAAACTTCATGTGTTTCAATAAATGACCCAATCATACCCTTATTACCGGATCTTTTGAACCGGGGAAGGAGAATGTCAAAATTATTTGATCCACACATAAGATTGTAAAGACCTCAAGTCTAAGAACTAGTCATACAATCGATACATGAAAGTTCTCACAGACACATGGGATAAACACTCCATGTGAAAACTTTCGGCGGTCAGTTCGATGGACACGAGCAACTCATGCATCCATGTGATATACAAAGCGGACGGATCTCCGCTAGTAGCCTATGAGATCGGCTACCCCACTTAAGGGTGGATCATATCATCATGCTAGTCTCTCCGCTTTGTGAACACCCAGATTATTCACAAAACTATGACAATGAACGTTTAAGAGTAATGATTATCATAAGGCGTGGAAGCCATCATCTTATTACTCCAAGGGCTTTAGTACAGTGTTTGATGATTCATATAAGTTATGTAAGACACATATAATAAAGATTGTCATTTTATTAATTAATGAAAATATTACAAATACATGTACATATAGCCCATCCACAAGTTGGGTATAGGGCATATCCCTAACAGAAAAACCCACCCCAATATGTAACTTATACAGAGATAGAATTGACGGACAGAGAATATGTGCACATTTAGAGGACTGGGGGGACAGCGATACGTAACGCCCTTAGATCCTATAGCAGGTCTAGGAGAACAGCGATACGTAACGCCCATTGACCCTAGTTTCAGAGCTTGGGTGGTAGTATAGATCCGCACCCCCAGTTCTAGTTTTTGGCTTGGGGGACGGTGATACGTAACGCCCCAAAGTCATGGATTTGCACTGCTGGCTACAATTAGGCATATGGGGGGACGACGATACAAGTAAAACCCTTTAGTATAACTATGTGTCTATGGGAATCCGAATTAGGATAGGTCTATTTTGTCTTAACTTGAGACTTGCATCGCTAATACTTGCGACAATCAATATACTTTGGTTTTGGACTTCCGCGGCTTTAACAGGTTCTGTGTACGCCTCTTCTGGGTATACTGAGAATCGTAGTGTATTGGGTGTGATGTCAAGATGAAAGTATCACTTCAGTCATATGGAGATGATGATCACGCAGGGATACGGAACTAGTACCCTTTAGTACTGCAGTCATCGGGATAATATGACTAGGTTATGATTATCCGATTATAGAGACTAGTTTCCAGTGATCCAAGCGATAAGAGCCTAAGAGGCTTGGGTATTTAAGTGAGCCTCGCTCCACATTCCCTCTGGGGAATCTACAACGGGAAATCCATCTGACATTCAGTCACACACCATAGCTCATTGGCACGTACCTTAGTGTATAAAAAAGGGTGCGCTCACTTGGTTGCTCGAACCCTTGATTGGGGAGACCTAGTTGTGGGCCATCCTTCACCGATGAAAGCCTTTGTCTACACTCCTGCGAACCCACCCATAGACTGGGACTGTATGGTTAAAGTAATAATTATTTACTTGAGTATGAGCTCGTGGACCATCCTCATTTGGATGCAGTTGGACCATTTTCAGAAATACGGACTTGCTGGGCCATTTAAACTGGGGCGAGTTCGTACCTTATGACCATTGGGCCAAAGCTTCTGAAATGTTGATGGGCCATTCTGTAGAAATTATTACTCTATGTTTGCATTATCTTTCTTTTATGCTTGTGCTTGGGAACATCATCGTTTAGATCCATTTTGACCATTTGTCATGAGATATGGGCTTGTTGGGCCATTTAAACTGGGACAAGAACGTATTTCATGACGATTGGGTTAAAGGCTTCTAAGTGTTGATGGGCCACTTTGTGCTTGTGTTCGGAACATTACCATTTGGATTTAGTTGGGCTCCTTGCCATGAGATGTGAACTCGTTGGGCCATTTAAACTGGGACGGGTTCACTCCTATGACAGTTAGCCCAAAAACTTCTAAAATGATAATGGGCCGATTTGTTGGAAGATTTTAGTTGATTCAATATGTTATATATGTTACATGCACCTCATGCACCTCATACATACATATGTCATGTTAACACCTTCTATGTCTCAAAAAGACATCATAGATACCGTTTGGGTTAGAGAAGGAACAAGGCTCATTAAAAGAACAGTAACAGTTATGAGTGAATTTGGTAATAAGGTATCCAGTATGGATCAGTTAGAGAACGGTCTCACCAAGGTCACTGAACAGTTGCAAGCTTTGACTACTGCTGTGGCTGATATAGCTGGGTCTCGTGCCGGGGTTAGTTCCGGAGATGTGAGGCAAGAGGAACCTCCAAACAGATTTGGGGATGATATCCCCACTTTTGATGATGATATGGCAGAGTATGCAGCAGGCAAAGTATCTGGGTCTCAGGCAGAGTTACAGAAACTTCGGGATCAGGTTGAGTCAGTTACCCATAAAATGAGGGGTAAACATGAAGAGTTGTTAGACTATAAGGCAATGACCTTCGGAGAACAGCTGCCAGCTCAGTTTAAAATGCCTGACATGGCCAAGTTTAATGGGAATGGAGACCCAAGAGTCCATCTGCAGCAATATGTCTCAGTCATGAGTTCAGTGGGCCTATCACAGCGCCAAGTCCAAAAGATGTTTGGGATGTCACTCGAGGGGGCACCTGTGGTTTGGTATCATAGCCTTGAGAATAAGGTTCATGAAGATTGGAGGGAACTAGCTGATGCTTTTCTGAAGCAGTATGTTACAGACTTATAGATTGACTTGTCACTCCGTGATTTGGAGAACACTAAGCAAAAGCCGGAAGAAAGCTTCAAGGAGTATGTAGACCGCTGGAGAAGCCAGCTTCTAAAAATGTAGACTCGGCCCTCTGAGAAGGACCAGATTAAAATGATCATAAAGGGCACTAAGCCCTCGATCTATGGCCAGTTGAGGAGGATGACTTCAATGATTGCGGATTTCCGACAGTTGAGGGAGACAGTTATGGATATTGAAGAAGAGGAGGCCGAGAACAAGAAGTTTTATGGCCAGAATAGAAGGAATTTTGGGGGACATCCTGAAGCCAAGTCTTCCAGTGCTGAGGTCACTGCCATCAGGAACAGATGTTTCTCCAAATTGGGTAGACCTTTATCAAAGGTGTTTGAGAAATTGAAGATGCAATGACTCTTGAAACCCTTGGAACCTAAACCACTCCCCAGCCCTGTGCCGCACTACATTGACTTGAACTTATTCTGTTATTTTCACCAGCAAAAGGGTCACGAAATTGACAACTGCCCCCGCCTTAGGCATGAGATCCAAGACCTGATTGACACCCACAAAATACCTGACCCAGAAATAGAGCAACCCAGCACACACATGAATCCTCTACCAAATTACCACTCCGTCCCACCACCATGATCAACTTTGGCTTGCCTAAAACCTTTGTCCTCCAAACACTCAACCACCAAGCTTCTCACATGGGGATAAAGGATAATAACAACGAAGAACCAGAGGCTGAGGAAGAAGGCCATGCTGTTTCTCCAAGTTTATCTTGCATTTTTAATAAAGACATTGATTTTGTTTGCTTGTTCGAATCTTTTCTCAACAATAATAAAGAAGTTCATTTCGCTTACTTGCCTGAATCTCCACTTCTCAACTTGCAACATGAGTGCATGTGACAAAAGCATTCAATCTTGGTACTATGATACTCGGAACGTAGGGAATCCTCAGAAGAAGCAAGCAGAAAAGATAAATTGGCCATTCAGAAATTGGGAAATGAAGACAGTGAGACTGTTAGACTTGGAAAGGAAATGAGTTCACAGAACCAATTAGTGTAGACAGATTGAAGAAGTATTTTGCCTAAGGAAGAGAAGACCGAGCTGTCACTAAGGGAATTGACCGAAGACCTAACCCAACGGGATAGGAAACTCATGCATACACGTAACACATTTTGCATCCTTTTTGTGTTTGTTTTGTTTTATATTAACAGGTTTCGAAGAAAGAAAGAGAGAAAGCAGCAAAGGCAAGCTAGTCAGAAACAGCAACAGTACAGTTTCAGGAACGAATCCAGGGAATGAATCTCTCAGAATTTGGAATGAATCCAGGGAATGAATCTCTCAGAGTTTGGAAGGAATCCGGGGAATGAATCTCTCAGAATTTTGGAACGAATCTAGAGAATGAATCTCTCAAGAATTTGGAATGAATCCAAGGAATGAATCTCTTAGAATTTGGAATGAATCCAAGGAATGAATCTCTTAGAATTTGGAATGAATCCAGGGAATGAATCTATCAGAATTTGGAATGAATCCGGGGAATGAATCTCTCAGAATTTTGGAACGAATCCAAGGAAGGAATCTCTCAGAATTTTGGAATGAATCCAGGAATGGATCCCAGGGTCGAGGCCCACGTCAGCAGAATTTTGGAAGGGATCCGGGAATGAATCCCAGGGCCGAGGCCCACATCAGTAGAGTTTTGGAATGAGTCCCAGGGCCGAGGCCCACATTGTCAGAATTTTGGAATGAATCCAGGAATGAATCCTAGGGTCGGGGCCCACACCATCAGAGTTTAGGAATGAATCCATGAAGGAATCTAGGAATGAATCCTAAGGCCGAGGCCCACATCATCAGTTTTTTTTGGAATGAATCCTAGCCCGCACTGTCATAATTTTGGAATGAATCCAAGAATGAATCTTAGGGCGAGGCCCATGCCAGCTTGGGGGCGAGGCCCCACATCATTTCAGCTTGGGGGGGCGAAGCCCATATCAGCTTGAAGGCGAGGCCCACATCGTCAGCAGTTTTGGGGACGCGTCCCAGGCTCGAGGTCCACTGCAGAATTAGCCCAGCTCGAGGCAGCTAGCTAGCCATGTAAGTAAAAAATGCATTGCATAGACTTTGATAGGATTGCCACTGTCACACACTGCATAAGTCCCATCAAAGTGGGGGCGACTGCAGGCATTGCATTTTTGCATGTGAAACCCGATGATGAGTCTCAGTTGGAGGCACTACCTTTTAAGTCACGGAAGTCGCGAGAAACAGATATCGGAAGGGGAAATTCAGGATGAGTATGCTATCAGAGTCGTTTCACATGTTCACTATTTTCGTTCGTGCTGCATTCTTAAACGCGTTCGAACGTCAGGTAGATTGCGGGCGTTCATGTCACGTTCGAATTGGCGTTCGAACGGTATCGGTATTTCTGATTTTGCTGTTAGCCTCATGACCCGAGCCCATTTAGCCCACATGCACCCTAGCCTAGCCCAAGCTCACTTAAAACACACCCAAATTAAATCAAATATTAAGTTAAATATTAATTAGATAATGTAATTAAATAAAATAATTAATTAAGTCATATACCAAATTAAATAAAACAAATAAAATCTAAATAATCACCTACCAAAATAAATAAAATATTTACCAAACATAAAATAAGTATATGCCTAATATAAACTAATCAAATATAATCATTCCTAACTAAATAAGATATTTACTAATTAAAAATATTTGACTTCCTAATCAACACCAATCTAATCTTGTAACTTCCTAATTTATAATATTTTGTCCCCCCTCAATCTTGTGTATGCCATTCTTGAGAAGCCTAAATTAGAAACCAAGATCATATTCCTTGTGAGACAAGGTGAAGCCCTAGCCATTCTGTATATAAACATGCACTAACCTAGCCACCCCTCCTCTGGACTCTCTCTAGCCCACGCCCAAGATCTCTTCATTCCTCATCTCACACGCAAAACACAATCAAGAAACCCTAGAGACATCAAACCCCACGGCCAAGCAAGAAGCACAAACAAAATTCTTCTCTTCATCTCTCCTTCTTTGGCCGAGAATACCACTATCCTCCATCCCTTCCATTGCCGAATTTTAACATCCATTACAACCACCAATACAGCCCCTAACCACCACTGAAAACCACCTCCATAAACTCCCCACACATCACCAAAATAACATCCAAAATAGCAGCAACATTCACGCCCCAAGCAACCAGAACAACGCCCCCTGTGCACGCATGCAGTGTGCGCAAAACAGCAGCCCATTTGCCAAGTTTTAGCCCTTCAAACAACCCCTAAAATACCCCAACCAGTGAGCAAAATAATGCACATCCAACCCTTAAAAAATCACAATAAAAACGCAAGAAATAGTCCCCTAAAACTCAATAATAAGACCTGAAACAGTGACCAAAAAACCGCGAGGAAATAGTAACAAAACGGAGTGAAAACAGTGAGCAAAACAGCGAAACAACAAGCAAAATAGCAAAACAGTGAGCCAAGACGCTAAACCAGTGAACCGGAGAAGTAGCGGTGTGATAGCCCTTCCGACGGCCGTGAAACACGAGTTCGAAAGTCGACATAAAAGGTTAGACCTGAGGGTATTTTCCACATTCATTTTCTGTTTTATTTGTATTATTTATTGAATATTGCTTGCATGATTGTTATGTTGAAATGCATGTTGTGGCCCTTTAGTAGATAAATATGCATGGATTATGAGATATGGTATGTTGTGGCTTTGTAATAAAATGAAAGATGTGTCAACTGTCGTGGTATATCGGATGGAAACCCGGACATAAATTTCATAGCCGATTCCGAATGGACGGTAGTATGATCTGTACTCGGGATACAACTCCATGTACCGCTTGAGTAAATGACACTTTCTTTTGTCTTATATTGCTTTGATTTATTTATTTTTCGTCATTTGAATTCTGCATGTTACTTTTGTATGCGTGATTCAATCGAGCGCATGGGCTTAGTAGTGCGATGAAAGGTCCCCTACTTGGAGGGGTTAAAATCCTTTACCACGATACTTTGCCGCGCCGGTTGATGTGTGTTCGGTTGAATGCAAGATACGTTCAATCGGGCATACTAAGTTTGATGTTATTGTTTTTTTATTCTTTGTATGCATGATTCAATCGAGCGCATGGGCTTAGTAAGTGCGATGAAAGGTCCCCTATTTGGAGGGGTTAAAATCATTTACCACGATGCTTTGCCGCGCCGATTGATGTGTGTTCGGTTGAATACAAGATACGTTCAATCGGGCATACTAAGTTTGATATTATTGTTTTTTTAATTCTTTGTATGCATGATTCAAACGAGCGCATGGGCTTAGTAAGTACGATGAAAGGTCCTCTATTTGGAGGGGTTAAAAATCCTTTACCACGATGTTTTGCCGCGCCGGTTGATGTGTGTTCAGTTTAATGCAAGATACGTTCAATCGGGCATACTAAGTTTGATATTATTGTTTTTTTAATTCTTTGTATACGTGATTCAATTGAGCGCATGGGCTTAGTAAGTGCGATGAAAGGTCCCATATTTGGAGGGGTTAAAACCCTTTACCACGATACTTTACCGCGCCAATTGGTGTATACTCGATTTGATGCGAGATGAGTTCAATCTGATACGTGAGGTCCTATATTGTGGATTTGTTTGTCTATGAATGTGTTGCATGCATCAGGTCTGGTTACGTTCGAACGCGTTCTCGCACGCCACACGAATGTGAACCTTCTGTTTACCGTTCGAACGCGTTCTCAAACGCTACGCGAACGCGCACGCATTTTCTTACTTTCATCATGCATCAGGTCTGGTTCTGTTCGAATGTGTTCTCGAACGCCATACGAACGTGAACCTTCTATTTACCATTCGAACGCATTCTCAAATGCTACGCGAACAAGCACGCATTTTTTAGTGTTTCATGCATCAGGTCTGGCTCCGTTCGAACGCGTTCTCGAACGCTATACGAACGCGAACCTTCTGTTTACCGTTCTAACGTGTTCTCAAACGCTACGCGAACACGCCGTATTTTTTGGTGTTTCATGCATCAGGTCTGGCTCCGTTCGAACGCGTTCTCGAACGCTATACGAACGCGAACCTTCTGTTTACCGTTCGAACGCGTTCTCGAACGCTACACGAATGCGCACCCACTGAACTGAGTCATTTTCATTAGATTTCATACATAATTGTTCCTAGTAACTAGCCCTTCGTATGATGAATCTGATTGCTTCTCTTTGTTACGCAAGATTGTGTAGGTATCATTCATTTGTATTCCTCACATGTATGAGTACAATGTGTTTAACGAATTACAATTCATATATCCATGTCGTGATAGCATTTGAGTATTATTTCTTGTGGTATATCAGATGGAAACCCAGACATAAATTCCGTAGCCGATTCTGAATGGACGGTAGTGCGGTCTGTACTTGGGATACAATTCCACGTACCACTTGGAAAAGTGCTCACATGTGTGTTTATTTCCATATTAGTTATCTTCTTTTGCACCACGTCATAACATGCTCACTTTAATGCCTAATTGCATCCTTAAGTGTCTTTTTGCATTATATACTTAGTTGACTCTTTTTTTTTGTGCATGGACATGTAATAGCTATTTGTTTATGATATGTCTATGAAATCACATGTTCGCCATCATTTGATTCGCCTTTATGTGTGCTTGTGTGGTTCGTGTGTGCTTGTGTTTCCATGAATACAATATGCTAATGAAGCTGTATGTTCGTTGCTACTTTGATGTACTTTCAAGCATGCAATCTTAGATGTGAAATATATGCAAATTTAGGTGTAAGTTTTATTTTTGTGCATGTGAACTTAGAAGCATGATACTCTTGGAAATAAATGTTACTTAAGCTTGATTAAATTATTACACAAATCCTTTCATTACAAGTGACATAAGTAAGGGACTATTCCGAACCCAACGGTTTGAGGTCTTCCCTTGCGAGGGGTGAGTGCGGCCTTAAATCTCATTTTCCCGGTTCGCATCGGGTGGCGACTCCATTTTCTCCGGTTTAGTCCCTCGCGGCTACTCCGTACTCCCGACCGGGCCGCGAGCCCGGGACATCATGCGTCGCCCAGTTTCTGTGTCCCACAGTAGTATAACTATGTGGTCTATGGGAATCCGAATTAGGATAGGTCTATTTTGTCTTAACTTGAGACTTGCATCGCTAATACTTGCGACAATCAGTATACTTTGGTTTTGGACTTCCGGGGCTTTAACATTTTCTGTGTACGCCTCTTCTGGGTATACTGAGAATCGTAGTGTATTGGGTGTGATGTCAAGATGGAAGTATCACTTCAGTCATATGGAGATGATGATCACACAGGGATATGGAACTAGTACCCTTTAGTACTACAGTCATCGGGATAATATGACTAGGTTATGATTATCCGATTATAGAGACTAGTTTCCAGTGATCCGATATATGCTTCGTACGGGACAGACACAATTCCAGCCCCAGGCCTAGCATGTGACATCCGCTACTGGATCGTAATACACAATACTTAGTATACTATGCTTGATAAAGATTATATATTCCTTTAAAGAATATTTCTGGAGAATTGAGTAGGCACAATGCTTTGCTAGAAGCCAACCATGTCTTGTAAATCAGTAAGAATGTGGTATCGGGTACGCACGTGTTCGGATAGTCCGATGACCGTATTTACTGCCAACATATCCATGGATCTTTTGGGTCGCTTCCCGATGATTCACCGATGAGATTTGACTCGAACAGAATTAATCTGGGATTAATTATGAGAGAGAAAATTAATCTGGGATTAATTACGGCAAGAATTAATCTGGGATTAATTAACAGAGAAAGAATTAATCTGGGATTAATTGCGTCGAGAATTTATCTGGGATTAAATTCGTAGAGAAGAGAGAACGTGATTAATTTGGAATTAATCGGTAAAATAAATTTAATAGTTCATTAGATTTTTCTATTTAATTTATTTATTTGGGCTAAAATAATATATTGGATATATTAATTGAAATCGGATTTCAACACGGAATTAAAATTGGATTTTAATTCAAGTAAACGAATTAATTTGGAATTAATTCGTAAGCGACTTTCGTAATAATTCTACGGGGCATAAATATTTAATTAAATTGGATTTAATTACGTCGCGACAGAAAATTCGTTTAATCAGATTAAACAAATCCGAGCCCGAAGTGTGTTGAGCAAGCCCACTTGAATTTTGAATTTAAAGTGGGGCCCACTTTACTTACATCATTAGTCACCTTTTGGTGATAGAAATGATTGATGGATTTGTTGGAAACTTGTAACACACACTTTTTTTGGGAAAAGCATTTATCAACTTTTGGATTTTTTTTTGGTAATTGATTTTTAGAAATCAAAAGAAAAAAAAAACAAAAAAAAAAAAAACTCTCTCTCTCTCTCCCTACCTCCATTGCCGAACATGAAGCTCATTGGAGGAGAAAATTTTCTTTCATTTTCTTGTTCTTGCTAGCACATAAGAAGTCAAATGAAGGTGATAGGCAAACTCACCCAAGGGTTTAGGACTCTATTCAAGCTTGGAGCTTCATCTTCAACAAAGAAAAGTTTTGAAACTCATCCAATCAATGTAAGTTAATTCTGCAACTCACTTGATAATTCACACATGAATCACTCTTAGACATCCTTGGCATGTTCTAAGAACACTAACAATGGTATCAGAGCGTCCTAAGTTTTGATTTGAAAATCTAGGGTTCATATACTTTAATTTAGGATTTTTGGCTTGGAGCTTAATTTGCCTAAATTGATGTAGGTTATGTTTGTATGATGTTGAATTGGATTTGTACATTGTTGGATTTGTGAAATATGATTAGATCAAAAAATCCCTAAATTCTAAGCATGGCCGAATGTATGCCCTAGGAACACTAATGGTAATTTTTTGATTTTAGATAATTGGATATGTTTAAAGCATGAAATAAATCTTGTATGTTGATTTAATTGGATTGAAATCAAATTGAGTATTATTTTGTGCCCTATATCGTGAAGTGTGAAGCATGTAATACATTGATTTTGCTTCAATTTATGTTGGACATTAATTGGAAATGTTGAGCATGATTAAATTGGATTAATTAGTGTTTTGGAAACATTAGATTAATTGATTAATTATGTTATTGCACTTTAATTAAATTAATATGTAATTTGGAATAATGTGTTAATTTATTTGTTGTAATTGGGCTTGGTTGGGCCAAGTTTGGTTTAGGACAATTGGGTTGGATCCAATTGGGCCTAAAACCATTTCCATAAAATCCAAATATGACAATTGGGCCTTTAAATAATTTAATTGGCCTAATGGGCCTAAATTGATTTTTGGCATATGGTGATTCCTAATTGGGCCTTGGCATCTTGGTTTGATCCATAATGGCCAAAGCCCATGCCTAAAGAATTATTAAAAGCCCATTGGACTTTAATTAAATAGTATTGGATACTAATTGGGCCTTTGAGACCCATGTAGATTGGATTTGGAATCCAAGTCTAAAAGGCACTATTAAAAGTGTAATTATTTAATTTAGAATTAAATATGAATTAGTATTGGATACAATTTAAATTGGATTTATAATTGTAGTTGATATAATTCAAGAATACGTACTTTGAGTATTTATTCTTAAACGAGTTGGACTCGCGCAAATCAAATCAATGTTTGAACATTGGATGGTCATTAATTCAAAGATTAATTAATTGGATTAGATTGATTGAATAACATGTTTTGTGTGAATACTTGGATGTATTATATGAATAATGTATATCAGATGGATATTAGAAGGGTGATGGCAATTTTGGAAACTGTTGTAATAAATTTAGAATTTATTAAATTGGACTGCGTGTCCAGTCTATTATCTATATTCTCTTGTATTTCTCTTCTCACCAATTCCCCTCAATGTAAATGAGGTTCTTTATAAGTATTATGTAATTGGGTAGAAGTATGAATAATGCTAGCGGGAGAGAGAAAATGGAGAGATTGTTCTAGGACAAATTTGTTATATATCCATCCGCATATCATTATTAAATTTTAGCGCCTTATTATGCTTTTAAAATGCATGTTTAAGGGTGTATGATGAGACCTAATCAAAGATAGTAAATTGGTTGCCAATTTATGTGAAAAACCCTCATTCAATTTTAAGTGTTTTTCCTTCCATTGAGTGGTTCTCTCTTAAGATCCAAGATTGGCATTGGTTTGTTGGGCAAAGTCAAGACCTTTTTTCATCGCGGATGTGTTTGAACCACATAAGCTTTGTTACATATCACGTGTCTTGGGCAGTTGTGACTTGTTGGCCAAAGTCAAGGTCATTTCTTGTTCATCGACCTCGATTACGAAGCTTTCCCACTGTCAATGGGTCGCGTTTAACTAGAATCATTAAACTTGTTGAGCCAAAGCCAAGGCTTAGTTAATTTAGAGGAAAAATGTTAGGAAATATATTGGATATATTTACATATATTGGATATATGTTTCAGACTTGGATGTTCACCTACTGGATCTAGGATTTGGATGGGATCCAATTGATCTTAGAGATCTACCTAGTTAAGTTTCATACAACTTGTTGGCCAAAGTCAAGGTTGTGTGTTATTTAACGGGATCCTAGCCCACTAGGAAACTAGGTTTCCTGAGTACTCCACAGAGGGTTAGAGGCTCGCCGAAAAATAGTGGGAGGCAAGTATTAAATTTGCAATTTCGTTTAAATACTTGCCAATACGCGCTCTTTTATTATTTATCGTAGTTAATTATATATATAGTTGGACTAATATTGAATATTGCTTTCTATGAACAGTTGGACTGTACTTAAAATACTACTCCACTTGTAGTTGGGTGTATAGTTGAACTATAGTAATCATTACATTTGATCATACCGAAATTATTGATTGGATAGTTAGACTATAGCAACCAATATAGATGAAAGATTAGCGTAAAATAACATAATCCAATGTGAAAATGTCTTTAACGGAATATTAAATTCCAGATTGGGAATTGAATCTCAGGATAGTCCTGGAAGCCAAGAAGTTACTCTATATAATATAGAGAACCTCTCGCGCTTGAGCCCGGAGTTGAGCAAATAGTAGAGCATGAGCTTTGGAAGACTCATCGTGATGATAACTTTAGTGCTCAATATGTTATGCTTACCGCAAACTCCTCAATCACGTTTTTTCGCGTCAGAACAAAGGATTGGATCCTTATAGTATGATGTTGAAATTGAAGGATCTTCACAGATCTAACCTTAGATCTCAGAAGTATGAATTGCAAAATAATCTCTTTCGCTCGCGTATGTCAGAGGGTACATCTGTCAAGCACTAGGTGTCGCAGATGATTGCTGACATCGAACGACTATGTTAGCTGGGCATTACCTATTAGGCCGGGACTTCTATAGATTTGATCTTATAGTCTCTGCCCGAATGCTGGGGCGGGTTCGTCATGAACTTCAACATGATGAACCAAGAGAAAACTCTTGGAGAGTTAATGGCTATACTCAATGAGGAAGAGCCAGAGCTTCTAAAAGGACAAGAAGCGCAAGTCACATCTTACTTCGACATTCCAGAAGGCCAAGGCTTGGCCGAAGGCTTCGGGGGGGGTGTGTGAGGCAAAAGGGCAAGGCTAAATCGTCACAGTCTTCTGGGAAGACAAAGGACATATCCCAAGATGTCTGCCTTAGCTGTGGCAAACAGGGTCACTGGAAGCTTGACTACCGTATGGACAAGGCTCCGACTTCAGGTATATTTGTTATAAACATATCCACTGCTAGTTTTAAAATTGGATTTTGATACTGGATGTCGTACATACATATGTACTGATGAGAGGGATCTGCTGATTAGCAGGATATTGGGTTCAGATGAGATCGACCTACGAGTCGGAAACGGGACAAGAGTCGCTGTTTTGGCCGTTGGGACCTAAGTTTTGGAACTTCCCTTTGGGCATGTACTTAAATTAGGAAACTGTTATAATGTACCTAGTTTGACTAGAAATATTATCTCTATATCTAGTTTAACCCGTTGCGGGTATACCTTTATGTTTCAGAACACTGGGTGTTTTGTTTATAAATATGATATTGAGATATACACATTAGATGTGAATAACAGTATTTATATTTTGAATATAAATAAATCTCAAACATATAACATGACAAAAAATGGCTCAAACTGAATAAATCAGACGAGACTTATTTGTGGCATTGTTGTCTGGGACACATTAACAAGACTCGTATATCCACACTTTCGAAGGTGGATACTTGGACAGATTTGATCCTAATTCAAATGACGTCTGCGAATCTAGTTTATCAGGCAAAGTGCTAAAACGCCTTTTACGGTAAAGGTGTACGTGCCACCGAGCTGTTAGCCCTCGTTCATGGTGACGTGTGTGGGCCCATCTAGCTAGGCTAGAAGTGTGGATATAAATACTTGTAACCTTACGGATGTTGCATCGCATTATAGTTATGTGTATCTTCTGAACACAAGTTGGAAACTTTTGATATAATCAATGAGTTTCGACACGAAGTAGATAAACAGACAGGCAAAAGTATTAAAACA
>SKCR01023188.1:0-20081 GCA_019454045.1 Zanthoxylum bungeanum | reverse complement strand
TGACAATCAATGGAATAGTGACTCTTACAATACTAGAAAGAAATATGTACTCTCCCATTAACCTTACTATCACATATGTATTCTCTATGCTTTGATAAAAGTAGATAATCTGACTGATATCAAAATTAGAGAACATAGATTTTCGGAAAGCTCATCTGAGTCTACAATAGGCTCTATAAGCTAGTATACAAAACTGCTATCTTAGCAGAATAAAAACTCCAGGTCCATTCCACAAAGGAACAACACTTTGCATTCTTAGCCAAAATGTACAGTTTAATATTAACATTAACTAACATATCTTTAATTGTTCTATTAGTGCGACTAGAGACAATTTTCCTCAGAATCTAAATAGGTTGTTGAGTATAACCTTCATCACTATCATACTATATAAATCAAACCTACTTTGCTTTTGCTACGCAAACCATTTGCACATTTTATGAATGATTCATAACAAAAGCTTAATTAAGTTTAAAACATGATTGTAGTAAGATAAGAACAATCTTAGATCTATGATTCAATATTAACTTCCGGAATCGATATCAGATATCACTTCCACTATAATTTATATGATAATTTTCTTCAATAAGAAAACAATCGAATCATTAAGTATCAAATACTTCACAAATGATTCTGACATTCTATTAGACTTATATTGAAGATGTCTAAGGGTTTATTCATTTTATTAATTATGTAGTTCCATTTATAGTTTATCATTCACACATTTGACTTCAATAAGTCAAATCTTTTCTACAATGGTCAACATTCGATGTTACACACCAAGTAATAAAATAATTTTATTACCCGGGTTCGTAGAAAAGATATTCTATCAAATAGAATACAATATTCTATTAAATAGAATAAATGACAAACTTTTACTTGTATCTCCGAGGTACAAGTCCTTTCAATTGTGTAACCATTATATAAACGAAGGACTCAAATCTCAAACTTTTCAAGATTCAAATTTTCTACTTATACATATCATATATGTATCTGTAGAAATTAATGGAACATTAATCAAAAAAATGAATCAGTGTTACTAGAGTGTAACCCAAAGAGTATTGTAAATAATTTGATAATACTTAACATAACATATCAAATCATATATGATTCGATTCCTCATACTCACAAATTTTATCACGATGGAATCGTAAAAGGATAATATTGAGTAAGAATCATATTCATTAAATAATCTTAGAACATATTAACATAAATTCATAAATTTGATCATATCAGAAATCTTTGAACAATTCAAATACTCACGATGAATTTTAAAGATACAATTTTCAAAACTTCAGATTGAATATCTTTGAACCAGTCAAAATATTCTTTCCGCGTTTGATCAGAAATATGTAACTAAGTCATGACAACTCATTGCCTATGTTACGAAGTAAATAAAACTACCTAAAGCAATTTATAATTCAATAACTATATACATATAATGTATGAGTTTAAAAAACCTTGTGGTCCAATGACGATCATTGGTTAAATGAGATTTAATTACATTCCTGAATATAATATTCATTAAATGGATAAGAATATGTGGTGTGACCTCATATCAGACCATCTTTTACCATACGGAATAAACATCTAATGCTTAAGTAATAAAATCTTATAAAGCATTATTCTAAGTTATTTACTTAACCGAATATTTTTCTTAATGTTTAACTCTACTACAATGACACTTCTAATCATATTAAAATATGTAACAATTATTTATAAAGAACTAGTAACTATCCAATAGTCACAAGTTCTGATATCAAATATCAAAATTAAATAATATTTTAAATAACTAGACGAGAGATCTGGTATCTAATACCTATAGTTTTCGTGTTGTGAGAATCAATATTCTCTATACACAACTATACACATTTCATTTCTTTAGCTTTATAATTTGCCTTCAACTATTCACATCAATTGCAAATAATTGATTAGTAAATAGGTCGGACATATGACCTCTAATAGTCACTAAAGCCAAAAAAGGTCATTATTATATAAACAAATACCTAATGGGGTTTTCTTAATGCCAGTGAAGAATATCGAGACATGAACCAATTCATGTCAATTCTTACCGCATAAAAACAATTATCTCTTAAGGATTATATCATAGCCTACTCTAATCTAGAACATATTCTAGAAATCTGCGACCATATGTAAAGTTAGAAAACATATATAAAATATTCATGCAGTGGATTAAAATATTAATTCTGTCTACATAATAGAATAAGGAAAACATACAAAGCGACAATTTTCATAATATTACACACTGCTTTAGTTATGAATTTTTAACCCAGCAGTGTCTCCCACTACTTTATATAATACCGTAATCCCCAACGAAAAATGGAAAATCAATAATTAAATCGAATTCCATAATGGGAAGTAGATCCCATGAATATATTTTGGCTCACAGCTTTGACACGTGATTGTCTACGTATATTCACAGGTAGACAACTCATTTGTCAATCACACTCATTGTGATTCCTTATTTTGGTCCTGACCGTTTCTCGTTGTGACATCTTTGACACGTTCACAGGAGGCGTATCAAGGCTATACTTGTCAATGACAAACTCAAGCTATCGATGTAGTCATGACAACTTTGGAAGGTTCAGGAATCCACTTTCACTTGAATTTGTTTAATATTAAATATGTATCTGGTATAAATAAATTTCCATCGACTATATCCTCACAGCTTTGGCACGTTCTCCGATATAGTAATAAAAATTTATGTATATTTATATTGACAAGACGGACCAAGAAACAAGTATTCCCAATACTAGTCACTATACTGTCTTATTTAATTGGGATTTTCCTAAATTGTCAAATAATCTGAAATTAGTCAAATTAATTTCACATGCATGTGCAAATAATAAAATTGGATTAAATATCATATATCAAGTATGAAAAATATAATGCATGTAGAATCAGACCTGCACCGATATCCTTTTTGTTGGGGTTATACGCGGCGGAAGCGTGGTTCGGGCGAAATCGTAACATTAAAATTTTTAAACTTACCAAATAATTATTCAATAATTACGACATAAATAAATTTACTCTAGTGCAAATTTCGATTGTATCTCATACCCATTGCATCCACATGCTTATCAAATTTCGGTTGTATCTCATACATGGTTTTAAAAAATTATTAAGAATTTGATTCAATCGTAAAAAAATCTGATTGAATCGGATTTTTTATGATTGAATCAGATTTTTTTAATGTTGAACCGGATTTTTTTTCTTTTGAACTGAATTACAGTTAAACCGTCGGTTGGAAATACACCAACAACAACCGAACCGGACACATCCGGTTAGGTTATAATTTGCAATCCGGTTTGTTAAAGGTTCTGTTGGTCAACGGTTCGGTTACGGTTTGAAACCGCATTCGTGTGCTTGTAAATGGGTCTGCCACATTGTCCTCGCTTGGTATCTTACCTACGAAAACATCTCCGCGAGACATAATCTCTCGATATAGTAGCCTGCCATGCAACAGTTCGTTGTACACTCAAGATTCAAATCAATCTATATAAGACCATCTAGTAGATTGACATGTATTTCTTTATTTAATGGATATTATAAGAAATTCATTTAGGTCTGGGTCCAGTCATATATGCTCACATCATATAAGGTGCATTCATTCTCATGTCAGCACATGAACGATCCCCGATCAAGGTCGTCATATATTTATATAATGGACCGCAGCTATAGATAAACCACAAACAAAGTACTCATTTTATTTGCTCTTTATGGACTATTTTAGATTATTAATTTTAGACTTAAATCCTATTGTGTATGATACTCATACACTAAGCCTGAATGCACATAAGTTATCAAGGATATACATGATAATTTATAATATGTGATTTAAACCAAAATAATTTGATAAATGAATAATGTATTTTTATCTAAACAAATAGTTCCATTTACATATTACATAAAGCTTTAGGGTATATATCCCAACAGACACAAGTTTAGATTAAATATCATATATCAAACATGAATCTTGTCATGGATGAAGGATCAGACTCGTTCTGATACCAATTTTGTTGGTGTTTTTTACAATATCACGGACGTGTAGCGGAAGGCAGGAAAAATTAAATTTTACCGATTTCAATGATTTTTTCTTGGATTATTAAAATAAACTAATTTATTTTAATCCTCCAAAAGTGAAAAAATCAGATTTGCAAATAGGTCAATAATACTGAAATTAGCCTAAGGTGCAAAGTTTTATATTTTGATCATTTTGGTCATAATTTATCAAATATATAATTAGGTGTTTCCAAATACTACCAAAATTATTTGTACATTAAATACATACAAATTTACATCCAAGACATGAAGATCCCCAATTTTGGAATTAGGCATAAATCCTAATTTTGTAATTAATCAAATTAAGTGAAATTAACTAAAATTAATTCAAATCCAAGTTTTAATCCAAAATTTCCAACACCAATCAAGTCTCACCATAATGAAATAACTCAAGAAAAATTATAGGCCATTATTGAGTGATATAATAACTCTAGAATGATAACTAGTTATCAAATAATCAAATAAAGTCAAAATTTTAATAATTAGGTTTAATAGATTTCTACACATGCAAGTATTCATCTAATTTTGGCAACCAACTTTCTTAACACATTATTCAAAATGGAAAACAAATATCACATCAAGTGGCACAAACTAGAGCAATAAAAACAATTTCAAAATTAAATAACTAAGAAAATTACCTTAATTTTCCAAGATTCTTCAAGTTTGCTCTATTGATTTGATTTCTCTAAAATCCTCTCTTTCTAGTGTGTTTTGGAAGCCAAAAGAATGGTGAAAATGAAGCAAATTTCATTTAAATACTGGGGGCAAGCTTGGTCGACTCTAAGGGGTAAAATGGACATTTTAAATGTTAAAAGATAAAATCAAATTTCACTTTAGTTTAATTAATGCTAAATGTCCCAATAATATGTAATCAAATATTATAACATATAATGAAATTATTAATAATAATTAATTAACATATGTATCTATGTATTTTTAATTTACACTAAATGAAAAAATACATATATAAATAGCATGTGTCAAAATCTCATTTGATAATTAATTAATGTGTATTTAAATAAATTATATATCAAATGCATATACACATCAATTATATAAATGATCGAAATACCCTAGGCATGTGTATTTCCATTTAACCGTTAAATGATTTATCAATAATCAATATTATTCATAATATATTATCACAGTACTCTACGAGTATCTTTCATTATGTCAGGCTCTCTAAGTTCATGTATATCCGTCACGAAATCTAATTTTGTGTCCATAATTAATCCACTAGTAAATTATGATGACCACAGATATTCTCGATGAACTATAAAAGTTGAGGTCCTCGCATACATATAATCCATCTGTTATAAGTACCAGAGACATAGATGTAAATGTAAATCTTCTGAGATATAATCTCGTCGATGTATAAATCTGCAATCTCTTAATAACACTTGAAAATTACTTCTGCAGTGTACCACGACCATGGATTTAACAATCATAATCTCATGAAGTGGATACCTAAATCCTATAGACATGATTGATTGATCCTCTCTAGATACATCACTGGATATTTGAGCATCAGTCCACATCCAAGGAAGAGATGAAGGTTTGACTTTGAAAGATCGGTGACATAACGACCATCAAAATATGGAGGATAACTCATATATCCACTATGGTATCTCAAGTCAAAGGACTAATATGATACTCAACTCGAAAATATTCATATTGACGTTGGTGCATCATCTATTAGGAATTTTCGATGACTCATTCAGTGTTCATCCACTATGAACATCTACATGTCTATACGAGTCTCCCTAGAATTGTGGTTCACTAAAATAAACCATCGGAATCCAATATTTCGATATATGATATGTACTGATCTTCCATGTTTAATTACTGACCCAGAGTGTAAACCTTAATCAAGAACAATGAAAGTTATGGCTAACTATATTATAACTTAATCATTCTAGGATCATTTTCAATTTATCATATATAAAGAAAGAATATTGATGAAACTTTATATTTTATTCATAATAAAAAATATACATATAAGTGTGTATGTATTTACAGAGAAAATACTTAAGAAAATGACGTGACAAACACTAACTCAACAAACCACGTCAGCATTCATGACAACTTTATATTTTATTCATATAAAATATACATATAAGTGTGTATGTATTTACAGGGAAAATACTTAAGAAATTGACGTAACAAACACTAACTCCAACAACCACGTCAGCATTCATGACCATGTCACATCAGCAGTCACAATTGGTGTTATCAATTTTGCCGGATTTTACTAACGGACGAATTCATAGGATATTCTTTTGTCATGAAAAAATCATAGTCCTGATTTCGCAAATGAGCGAAACCACAAGGTAATCTTTTTTCCCAAAATTTAACTACTAATTATAATTAAGCAGAGGATGATTCTAATGGTCAGAAGGTCATTTGTGCAGTAATTCACTATTGGATTTCAATAAAACATAGAGCAAAGCTCAGCTCTAACTGGACTCTGAAATATAACGCCCAAGACTTTTGACGGTATAGATTCTTATCACTTTTCTACGCCTTCATGTACCATAATTGATATGTTTTGAGTAAAAACTGAGTCAATAATAACACTTATATTTATAAGTTATAGATAAATTATTTTCAAATATTCATAACTCCTTCATCTAAACTCCAAATCATAATTACATATAATTAATATTCATACCTATAATTTTTATGAAGGAACCTATCTCAAATTAGGACTTTGACAAGGTCAACATAAGGTCATTAGAAGCTTATATTTACAAAATTTAATCATGGTGGAAATAATTTTGTTTAATAATTCTATGTAAAATAATATAAAGTGAGCACGTGAAACAGATAACCTTGTATGCAATAATTAGATATTAATTAATTAACCATTACAAGTTACAAGTATGATTAATTTAACATGATTTGTTTTTATAATGTAGATATTATATAATATAATCAAATGATAATATAGTTAGTTGGTTGAAATTAAGAGATCCAAGAGTTTAAATTCAAAGTGCGAGGGTATGATAACTAGAAATGAAAAAATATGATACCAACATTACGAGATATAATTAATAAACTTGAAAGCTAAGAATTTGGTGATAGAACGTGTGTCTAGTAATAGAAAGGTCTCACCTTAAAAAATTTAACGTTTTAAGTGTTTTTTTTTTTTTGTATAGATTTTAGAATTTTATTATAAATATTAGAATTTCAAATAATTTATATCATCTATAAAATAATAAAATATGGGCTCGGACTTTTCCCAAGCCATATCCTCATGTTTCTTTTGCCACCCTACATGTTAGTTATGTTTCTAGATTTGATCCAAGAAAAATTTGTTGAAAAAACTTATTATGTTCATATCTTAAATAATTAGTTTAATGCATAAAAAGCCCACGATAGTTGTGTGGAATGTCTAATGACCTTGTGATCTTTCAAAATGATCTATTGCACATCTAAAATTGCTTATTCTGAAATTAATAACTGTTGTCTAAATAATTTGTAATGGGTGGGTGGAGTGTAATATAAGTGTGATGACCATATAAAAGTCACTTAAAATAAACAGTGTTCCACGATTTAAAAAAGCAATTATTACATGCTAAATATTGGTCGGATGAGTCCAGATTCAATGTTACAAGGAGCGTTTTATGTATTGCACTTCATACTTATCGTGGTTACAGTTTTCTTGTTATTAATGATAAATTTGTTGATGGGGGGGATTTCTGCTGCTAAGTCTTTTATACAGTTCGGTAAGAGCATAAATGGAAGTTCCACTCATCCGGGGGACACAACGTGATTCAGTTCTTCAAGACCGGCAACAAGTGAGTCGAGACCGACCACAATAGCCCGGTAGCTCGGTTCATTTCTACTCACTCCCAGAATCGATAGCTCGAATATTGTGAATCAAGTCAGAAATGGCGGGGGCGGATCAGTTCGTTGTCTGACCGACCTCTCGAAAACCGACGCGCGATGGGAACAACTAGATTTTCCCTCCAAAAACTCTCACATTCGAAATTTCAACAGGCTGTCATCATTAATGAAAAGGGTCAGACAGTGCACTTTTACGGTGTGATGTGACAGGGATTCGTAGGGTAGGTTTTACTTTCGGCGACGGCAGAATGAGCAAGAGAACCTGTCAAATCGCTGCAAATCTGCAAATCTGAAAATCTGCGAGGCTGACGTCACAAAGATACGGGAACAGTGCTATGTATTGAGTAGTATATAAGGGAAGTTTGATCAAATTTGTAACAGTTACAAAATATTCCATTTGAGAACTACTTGTAAGAAATCACACAACCTGCTCGGTTTCTTTAGACCTTCACCAAAACAGGTCGGTCGAGCTCGGTTTAGTAATAAAAGAACCCCCCGCCCCGCTTTGTGACCGTGGACATAGGCTGGACTGTTGGAGTTTCTACGGCCCCGAGGATCGAATACAAAACATAAAATAAACATGCGAATACATCACAGAGTTGCGGAATACTCACATCGATCGGTTGAGCGACGCGCGAGGCAACAAAAATTTTCTGCCTCCTCTTTACTGCATTCGGCAGTGGCAGTTTCTGGTCTTCCAAGAATCGGCCATTGTTGGTCCTTCGTCAAGCTCCAAGCTTCGCGAAATGATTCCAAGCTCATGGGTGGACTTCCCTATCACCTTCGCATGACTTCGTAGTGTGCTAGCACTCCCGATTTTGCCACAAAATCGCGACTTTTGCTTCCCATTTTTCCTCTTGGATCTCGGCAGTGAGCTGCCAAAACCAGTGAAGAAAATGCCCTCCATGGGCGTGAGAGAGAAGAAGAATTGAGAGAGAGAAGAGTTGTGAGAAAAAGGTGTATCAATACACTTGTTTTATTTTTTACAAAATCAAAACAAATACCAAAACATTTAAATATATTAAATGTCAATCAAGCTTTCAAAAAGCTTTCCAACCACTCCCATCAAGTCACATCATTCAATCAATCAATGGTCACATCACTCAAAGTGACATGTGATTTGACGCTTGATGTGACTAGCGATTTGACACTTTATTTGACTTGCATACCGCACTCGAATTCGAAATGCGAATGCGCTCGCAAATAATCCCGGGCTCGGGTTCGCTAATTCCAAATTAACAAATTTTCCGTTGCGACATAATTAAATGATTACGCCTAGCGAAGTCACTATTCACGTCGCTAACGAATTAATTCTAAATTAACTCGTTCGCCCGAATTAAAATCTAATTTTAATTCCGCATCGAAATCCAATTTCGTTTAATATATCGAATATATTAATTTATCGATTAATTCCAAATTAATCGTTTTATCTATTTAATTAATATTTTATCCCAGATAAAATATCTCCGTAATTAATCCCAGATTAATTTTCTCTCTCATCTAATTAATCCCAGATTAGTTAAAGTGCGAGTCATACGTCATCGGTGAATCTTCGAGAAGCGACCCATGAGATCCCCGGATATGTTGGCAGTAAATTCGGTCGTCGGACTATCCGAACAAGTAAGTACCTAGTACTACGTTTATACCGATTTACAAGACAAGGTTGGCTTCTAGCAAAGCGCCATGCCTACCCAATTCTCCAGAAATATCCTTACAGGAATAAGGATCTATATCAGGCGTAATATACGTAGTATTGCGTATTTCGATCCAGTATCGGATGATCACATGCAAGGCCTGAGGCTGGTACAGTGTCTGCCCCATACGAAGCATATATCGGATTACGAGCAACTAGTCTCTTTATTATCGGATAATCATGACCAAGTCATATTATCCCGACGGTTGCAACCTTTTTAGAGAACCAGTTCTGTATCCCTACGCGATCATCATCTCCATATGACTGGAGTGACACTTCCGTCTTGACATCACACCCAACACACTACGATTCTCAATATACCCAGCAGAGGCGTACACAGAACCTGTTAAAGCCCTGGACGACCAAAACCAAAGTATATTGATTGTCGCAAGCATTAGCGGTGCAAGTCTCAGGTTAAGACCAAATACACCTACCCTGATTTTGGACTTCTATAGACCCATAGTCATACTACCAATGGAATTCCGAGGGGGTCTATCCTGAGTGAAGCTATTTCCCGTACCATCGGTAACCACAACCTCCTATTACAGTTGCATGAGTATCCTATACCCAAATATATGACAACTATGCCGTTTGTGCCCTCACAACGCGCACAAGTGTAATACTAGTCTTTTACGTATTTATCGATGTCCAATCTCGATAATACTCTCACTAGGGATATTTAATGATTTATCCTTTATGAATTGATACTGTCTCATATCATTCTCAATCCAGGAACAAATCATACGCACCTCCTATCATTTATACATCTTAGTGATCTAGTCACAAATGATAAGAGTGCAATCTCCTTTGTCACATAGTTAATTTGTACAACAACATCATGATCTGTACAAATAGTGACGTTGTGGGTCATAATTGTCCAACATGGACAAGCTCCACCGAACCACGTTAAATCATTTTATTTTCGATTTCTTGTGTGTTTCTTATTTTTCGCTAAATTTGCTTTTGGTCGTCCCATAACCAAACAAATTCACAGTTGAAGGAGGATTGTCCCGGGAACACTATCCCGATATTACCCCTGAGAGGAAAATTGTCCGTCAACAGTTGACGCCGTCTGTGGGGAAAGAACTAAAAGCAACTTGCGTAGTAAGACGATGGCGGGGAAGATGGGAACCATAAGTCATCGGAGAGTTCAACAACGGAGTGGATGGAAAAAATGGAGGAGAGCATGAGAAAGGATAGGGAGGAGAACCAGACACTCATGAAGGCCATGTTGGAGAAATTGGAAAGGCTGGAAAAAGCAAATAATGAAAGGTTGGAGGCTGGTCCAAGTCGGAGGAGAAATGAGATAACGGAAGGGAAAATGGTGGTAGACCTGAGCGGTGACAATGAATCCGGGAGGAGGGAGCCACAGAGGGTAAGGTTAGTGGTGATAGCGAGAGCCCCGCCAACAGAAAAAGTGTTGGGGGGAGAAGAAGAGAGACAAACGCTGAAGTCATCAAGTAATAGCCCACGCTATAAGAAGGGAGAATGTATGAGATATGAGAGAGGGGAACGAGAGGTGTCTAGCCATGGTGCACGTCGTGATCGGGGCAACGGACGTGAAGATGTTAGAGGGAGGCAATGTGATGATACTGATAACCATATGAAAGCCTGGTTTAGAAAAGAAATGAAAAAGTGGGAAGGAAATCCAAAGGTGTGTAAAGGGGATGGTCAGGACGGAGAGATGGCCTCTTCATTTACAGAGAAGAAATCTTGTTGGCAGAATTTCCTAGGCGGTTCACAATGCCGTCAATAAATGCATACATGGGTCACACCGATCCTAAGTCTCACATTGAGAACTTCGTCCTGTTAATGGAAGTACATGGAATGGTGGGAGAAGCCATATGCAAGGTGCTTCATTTGACCCTGGGTGGACCCGCAATTCTGTGGTTCAGAAGTTTGACTCCATGGAGCATTAGTAGTTTCTCACAGCTCATGAAGTTGTTCATTCAGCATTTCAAAGGAGTGTGTGTTCCAAAAAAATACAATAGGAGAGTTGAGGTTGATGAAGCAGATGGATGATGAGCCATTGAAGAATTTTATTGAAAGGTACCACAATTTGGTGCTCGAGGTAGGGGCCTATGAGTCAATAGAGGCTTTGAAAGTCTTAAAGGGGTCCCTAAATGTAGGAAAATTGTGGACTCACTTGAGGGTCCAGGACGTACCAGACTATGCCACAGCTCTGGAGTTGGCGAGAAAGTTCATTTTGATGGAGGAAGAGGAGAAGGCCGCCCGAAAAGGATGGGTACAGAAGGAAAGAGTGCAGAAGTCAGAGAAGCCCCGAACCATCCATTTGATTTGTCTACAAGAAAGAAGCGTTGGTAATCCAGACGTAATGGAAATGGAAATAGGAGAAAAGGCCTATTGGATGGACCCGATCAAGAAGTATTTAGAGACTGGGGAGACGTCCGAAGATGGAAAGGAAGCGAGAAAGTTGAGATACAGAAGCTAAAATTTTTGTCTGATTGAAGGGATATTATACCGGAGGGGATATACTGTGCCGCTTTTGAGGTGCCTCGTGACAGAAAAGGCTGACTATGTGCTCAGAGAGATCCACGTGGGTATTTTTGGAAAGCACGCCGGGGGGTAATCTATTGCGCATGAGGTTTTGAGACATGGATTCTATTGGCCGGCCATACATCAGGACGAAATGAAGGTGGCAAGAAAGTGTGAGGGGTGCCAGAAAAATGCAAACATCCATCACCAGCCGGCAGAGTAGTTGACTTCACTAGTTAGCCTCTGGCCGTTCGCTCAGTGGGGGCTGGATATCATCGGGCCAATGCCTGCAGGACAGGGACAAGCCAAATACGCCATCGTTGCCATTGATTATTTTACTAAGTGGGTAGAGGCCGAACCTCTATCCTCAATCACGAAAAGAGGACAACAGATTTTGTAAAAAAGAATGTCATCTGCCGGTTCGGAATCCCCGGACCATCATTGTTGGAGATTCTAAGCATCCAAGAAGATCAATAAACAAGCATGAAACACAAATGAATACATTCGAGGAAGTCGCGGAATACTCACATCGGTCAGTTGAGCGACGCGGAGACGAACAAAAACTGAAATTATGCTCGGCAGTGGACTGCTCCAGTTCACTGGTTTTGGCGTCCTCCATGGTTGGTTTTGAGCTCCTTCGTCAAGCTCCAAGCTTCGTCGAATGGTTCCCGGCTCATGGGTGGACTTCCCTATCACCTTCGCATGTCTCTAGGAGGGCTAGCTCTCTAGAAATTTGCCACAAATCTCACCACTTTGCTTCCCCTAGCTCATGGTAATGAACTAGAAAATGAAGAGAGAAAAATGCCATTTGGGCGTGACAATTGGGAAAGAAGAAGTGAAGTTGTTTTCTTTTTAATTTTTGTGTATCTAATACCAAAATCAAAAGTGAAACACCATTATAATAATACTAAATGTCTTTCAAGCTTTCAAAAAGCTTTCTCAACAACTTCCATCAAGTCACATCTATCAATCAAGTTGTCAAGTCACATCACTCAAAGTGACAAGTGATTTGACGCTTGATGCGACTAGCGATTTGACGCTTGATTTGACTTGCGTGCCGCACTCGAATTTGAAATGCGAATGCGCTCGCAAATAATCCCGGGCTCGGGTTCGCTAATTCCAAATTAACGAATTTTCCATTGCGACGTAATTAAATGATTACGCCTAGCGAAGTCACTATTCACGTCGCTAACGAATTAATTCTAAATTAACTCGTTTGCCCGAATTAAAATCTAATTTTAATTCCGCGTCGAAATCCAATTTCATTTAATATATCGAATATATTAATTAATCGATTAATTCCAAATTAATCGTTATCTCTCTTTAAATGATATTTTATCCCAGATTAATTTTCTCTCTCATCTAATTAATCCCAGATTAATTAAAAGTGCGAGTCATACGTCATCGGTGAATCTTTGGGAAGCGACCCATGAGATCCCCGGATATGTTGGCAGTAAATTCGATCGTCGGACTATCCGAACACGTAAGTACCTCGTACTACTTTTATACCGAATTACAAGACAAGTTGGCTTCTAGCAAAGCACCATGCCTACCCAATTCTTCGGAAATATCCTTACAGGAATAAGGGATCTATATCAGGCGTAGTATACGTAGTATGGCGTATTTCTGTCCAGTGTCGGATGATCACATGCAAGGCCTGGGGCTGGTACAACGTCTGCCTCGTACGAAGCATATATCGGATTACAACAACTAGTCTCTTTAATATCGGATAATCATGACCAAGTCATATTATCCCGACGGTTGCAACCTTTATAGAGAACCGGTTCTGTATCCCTACGCGATCATCAACTCCATATGACTGGAGTGAAACTTCCGTCTTGACATCACACCCACACACTACGATTCTCAATATACCCAGCATTGGCGTACACAGAACATGTTAAAGCCCTGGAAGACCGCAACCAAAGTATATTGATTGTCGCAAGTATTAGCTGTACAAGTCTCAGGTTAAGACCAAATACACCTACCCTGATTTCGGATTTCCATAGACACATAGTCATACTACCAATGGAATTCTGATGGGTCTATCCAGAGCGAAGCTGTTTCCCGTACCATCGGTAAAACATAACCTCCTATTACACTTGCATGAGTATCCTATACCCAAATATATGAGAACTATGTCCGTTGTGCCCTCACAACGCGCACAAGTGTAATACTAGTCTTTTACGTATTCATCGATGTCCAATCTCGATAATACTCTGACTAGGGATATTTAATGATTTATCCTTCGTGGATTGATACTCTCATATCATTCTCAATCCAGGAACAAATCACAGGGACCTCCTATCATTTATACATCTATGTGATCTAATCACAAATGATAAGAGTGTAATATCCTTTGTCACATAGTTAATTTGTACAACAACACCATGATCTGTACAAATAGTGACGCTATGGGTCATAATTGTCCAACAATCTCCCACTTGGCCTATAGCCAGTCACTCGAGTGTCTTACACCTGAACTATGTACGTTTGGCTCAAATTGTTGAGAAAATGCTTTCGTCAGCGGATTTGCATGATTATCATCTGATGCGATTTATTCGATCATCATATCGCCACGATGTATAATCCGAACGAATCAGATGAATATCGAAGTATGTATCTGGATCGTTGATAAGACCATTAATTCCTTAGCATGTGCTCAAGCCTAGCTTAGCTGCTAACAGAACTATATCTAATCTAATTAGATTTATTATCGACCCATAAGGCTTCTATTGCCGCCTCACCTGCAGCAATAACCCTTATTAGTTGTTTATACGGTAACAGTATCTTGCTTGGAAGATTTCCAGCTTACTGTTCCGTTATTCAAACTGTACAGTACCGTTTGCGACTTTTAGTCGTCTTTATCGGTTAGGAAACTTGCTACAGTGATCCCAGTCACTTCAAGTTCTCCATCTCCATTATTTAAGACTGCATTCTTAGTTCTCTAAGATACTAACGTATGTTTTTAACTTCAATCCAGTGACTATCACTTGGATTAGCCTGATTGTGACTCCATATACTCAAAGCGTATGAGACACCAGTCGCGTACATTTTTCAATGTATGATTTCTCGGAGAGTTTTCTCGAAAGCCAAGCTTTCACCGATTATTATTATGGGAATATCATTTCCAAGAAATGACGTATTATCATTATTTTATAGGACAACCACTATCAGTACGCTCCCACTAACCTCCGTATATACACAATAATCATTTTCGTTTTGAATTAAATCATACTCCATTATGATTACATCAAAACGATAATTCCAAGAACATAATGCTTGCTTCAATCCAAACATGGATCGAATAATCTGCAAACCTTGTTTGCTAGTTTTGGTACGACAAAACTGACAGGATGTTGTAAACATCCTCCGAAAGGTTTCCTTTTCAGGAAAGCGATTTTCCCGTAAAGCTGTCATATTTCATAAATGAAATACGCAGCTTTAGCAAGCATTATCCAAATGGATTTACCGTGGCAACAGGTAAAAGGTTGAATCGTAATCGACACAATGTTGATAACGATACCTTTCCGCTAATAGCCTAGCTTTATACATTGGTATGTTTCCATCCATGTACGTCTTCCTAGAAGACTTATATAGTACCAATAGGCACAATGCCTTGCGGTACATCAACTAGTATCCAAACTTGTTGATATACATGGAATCTATTTCGGATATCATGACACTTTGCCATAATGGGGAGTCGATACCTTGTATCACTTCCTCATACGTAGTCAGTTGGTATACCTCAAAAAGATAGACATCTTTATGAGGTGAGATCAGAAACCCATACCCCAGGTTGTTTTCTGATTCTCTCCGACATACGCGGGGTCTTGTGTATTCGAAGATTATGGTATAGTTTCATCCTTGATGAACTATATGTGTTCCATTAATGACTCGGTACCATGAACAATATTACTCCGATTTTCATCGAGTTTTACTATCCTCCCACTTACCACTGCATATCGGTATTCCTCTTAGGAAAATCGCATGGCGAGCAACAATTACATTGTTCTCTTATGAGTTGTATAAGTACTATACTTATGGTTTCCCTAGGATAACCTACAATGGCACTTATCCGATTGGGTTTTAGTTTGGTATCACCCAAACATATGCCTAGCATACCCAATTTTCAGGAATGAGAAAACCCGGTTTCTTTCCTGTTCATATCTAATATGAAATCTGTCAAACATATTTTAATGGAACCTTATTCAAAATAAGTTATGCACTGTTTATGCTTATCCGTTGAAGGAAATGGTAGCTCAGAGCGACTCATGATTAACCTTATCATGTCCAACAAAATTCGGTTACTCAGTTCGGACACACCGTCAAAATGACGTGTTCCGGGAGGAGTCCTCATTTGAAAGAATACTATACTCTGTCAAGTATATTAGAAACTTATTGCTTAAGTATTTTCCATTACGGTCTTACCGTGAAGGTTTAATATTATAGCCGATCTGTCTGTCTATTTCGTGTCGAAACTCTAAAGTTTCTGATTTGTGTTCTTCAAAAGAAACACATAACCATAACGCGATGCCACATCCGTAAAGGTCACGAAATATTCATATCCACCTCTAGCCTAGCTAGACATGGGCCCACTTGCTTCACAATGAACTAGGGCTAACTAGGGGTGGGCAAAAAAAAAACCGACCGAACCGAACCAAACCGCAAACCGAACCAAACCGGACCGAATTTACGGTTCAGGACCTAATCCGAACCGCACCTGTTAAACCAAACCGAACCGTTATAATTAAAAAAATATAAATTTTTATAAAAAAATTATATTTTTCTTTTAATTTTATTCTATGTTTTCTTTTATTAGTATGTTAATATTTTTATTCTTAAATTTTTGTTAATATATTTATTTGTTAATACTTTTATTCTTCAATTTATTTGTTTTATGGTAGCATCATTATTCTTGAAAGTAAGATTGTTGATTTGTCTCTTAATTAGAATGATGGTAGCATCATTATTCAAGGTAATTTTTTAAAAATACAAGAATTAATTGTGCCTCATTTTTCAATCCTTTATGGAGTGCCTTTGTTCCCTGAAGTCACAGTTTACACCCTAGCACTTCATTTCATTTGTTGGATAGACTAGTTTTTTTTTCACTTAAGTGGATGAAATTTTATTTTAAATATAATAATCCGTAAACCGAACCGAACCAATCCGTAAACCGCTGGTTTAAAAAATTTTCAATCCGAACCAAACCGTTATTTAATGGTTTGGTTTGAGAGGTAAAAAATCCGAACCGTAAAATATGGTTTGGTTCGGTTTTTAGCAAAAACCGAACCAAACCGAACCGCGCCCACCCCTAGGGCTAACAGATCGGTGGCATTTACTCTTTTACCAAGTAAAGGTGTTATAGGCACTTTGCCCAATAAACTAGATTCATAGACTTTATTTGAATGGAATCAAATTAGTCCGAGTACCCACTCTTCAAAAGTGTGGATATACGAGTCTTGTTTGATTGTGTCTCAGACAAAAATGCCACAATTAGTTTCTTCTGATCAAATCAGTTTGAGCTATTTGTTTGTCATTATATACGTTTGAGATTTATTTATATTCAAAATACAAATATTGTTATTCACATCTAATGTGTATATCTCAATATCATCTTTATATAATAAAACATTTTAGTGTTCGAGAATATAAAGGTTCACCTGCAACAGGTTAAACACTGATATAGAGATAATGTTTCTAGTCAAACTAGTTACATTATAACAGTTTCCTAATCCTGCTCATAGCAGATTCTGAACATCAGTATATATTTATGTACCTCACTAAGTATTTGAAATCCAATTTCAATACTAGTAGTGAACATAATCTTGACAAACATATTTGAAGTCAGAGCCTTGCTCGTCTTCAATTCCTTCATGTCTGCTTTGTCCAAACGGCAGTCACGCTTCCGCGATCCCGTTTGCCATATTTAGGCAGACATTTTTGGATATGTCATTTATCTTCCTAGAAGAATATAATGATTTTTCCTTTGCCATTTTCAATACTCCAGAAGCCTTTGGGCAAGCCTCGGGTTTCTAGAATATCGAAGTAAGGTGCGCCTGGCGCTACTTGCCTTATTGCAAATTTTGACTTTATCTCCTTGAGAATAGTCATTGATTCTCCTAGAATTATTAATTGCAATTTAGTACTTCTAAAATCTAAAGATAGATTTATGAAGATCCTTCAATTTCTTTATCATACTTTAAGGATCTAATCCTTAGTTTTGATTCAGAAATTAATGAGTCTACTGCGACAAGCTTAATGGATTAAGCACTAAAGTTATCATCACATAAATCTTCCAAAGATTATGCTTTACTATTTCCTTAACTCCGGGCTTAGGCCTAATATGTTATTTTATCAAATAAAGTAACTTATTATTTTCCAGGACCATCCTGAAATATTCCCAATTTTGAAAATTAAACCATTTAAACACATTTTCCCTAGGATTATATTTTAAATGTCAATCTTTCATTTTTATCTTGATTTTAATAGTCCAACTATTTAATCAACGATTTCGGTACTAATTATTATAATGATTAAAATAGTCCAACTATTTAATCAACTATAATTTAATAGATTAAAATCAATTATATTGATTACTATAATCCAATTATAAAATCAACTATAAATGAATAGTTTGATAATTAACTAGGTAGATCTCTAAGATCGATTGGATCCAATCCAATTCCTAGATCCGGTAGGGGACATCCAAGTCCGAAACATATATCTTATATATGCCAATACATCCAATGTATTACCTAACCATTTTCCTCTGAATCAACTAAGCTTTGACTTTGGCACAACAAACTTAGTGATCCCAGTTAAGTGCGACCCATTGACCATGGAAAGCTTCGTAATCAATGTTGATGGACAAGAAGTGGTCTTGACTTTGGCTAACAAACCAAAACTTGGACAAGACACCAATATGGAACAAAGCTCTCGTGATTCAAACACATCCTCGACGGACAAAGGCCTTGACTTTGGCCAACAAACCAATGCCGTCTTAGATCTTGAGTGAGAATCACTCAATGGAAGGAAAGACGCTTAATATTTTGCGAGAGTTTTTCGAGTGCAAATTGGCAACCAATTTATTATCTTTGTTAAGGTCTCATCATCATACACCCTTAAACAAGCATTCTAAACACATAATAAAGCGCTTATGAAAAATAATAATGATATGCGGATGGATACTTTACACATTGATTCTAGATCAAATCTCTCTCTTTCTCTCTCCCGCTAGCACAAATATTTCTTCTACCCGTTACACTACACTTCTAAAGAAACCTCATTTACATTGAGGGGAATAAGTGAGAAGAGAATACAAAGAATAAGGAGGTAATAAGGCTGGACACGCAGGTCCAATTTAATAAATCAAATTTATTACAACAATTTCTAAAATTGCCCCACCCATCTAATATCCATACGATATACATTATTCATGCATCGCAACCATGTATTCACACAAGCATGTTATCAATCAATCTAATCAAATTAATTAATCTGATAATTAGTGATCATCCAATGTTCAAACAACGATTTGATTTTGCTCGAGTCAAACTCGTTTTGTGAATAAGTACTCAAAGTATGAATTCTCGAATTAAATTAAACAACATAATTAAATCCAATTCAATTTGTATTTAATTCTAACTTGCTATTTAATTCCAAATTAAATACTACACTTTATTAATAAACCTTTTACGACTTAAATTCCAAATTTAATCGTTGCGGGTCTCAAAGCCCGTTTAACGTCCAATGTCAATTTAATTAAAGTCTAATGGGCTTTTAATTAATTTCTTAAGGCGTGGACTTTTGGTCAACTCGGGTCAATCCAATAACCAAAGTCCAATCCGGGAATTACCCCATAAGCCTAGAAATCAATTTTGGCCCATTAGGCCCAATTAAACTTTAAAGGTCCATTAGTCGCATTTGGGCTTTATGGAGGCTGTTTTGGGCCTAATTGGAT
>SKCR01023187.1:0-19872 GCA_019454045.1 Zanthoxylum bungeanum | reverse complement strand
ACGATGTATTGCTTATAGGCAATGACATTCCAATGTTAACGTCGGTGAAAGCTTGGCTTTCATTGAAATTCTCCATGAAAGATCTGGGAGAAGCAGCTTTTATTCTAGGAATAAAGATCTACCGGGATAGATCTAGAAGGCTACTTGGACTCTCCCAGAGTACATATATTGATAAAGTGTTGAAGAGATTCAACATGGATCATTCCAAGAAGGGACTGTTGCCAACATCACATTGCGTCTTTCTATGTAGGGACATGTGTCCTAAAACACAAGATGAGAGAGACAACATGAGTCGGACTCCGTTCGCCTCGGCAGTCGGATCGATCATGTATGCCATGATATGTACACGACCTGATGTGTCCTATGCTTTGAGCATGTGCAGTCGATATCAGGCCGATCCAGGACAGGATCACTGGATGGCGGTTAAGAATATCCCTAGGTATCTTAAAGAACTAAGGATGTTTTCTTAATCTATGGAGATGGAGAACTTGAGGTATCTGGGTATACCGATGCAAGTTTCCAAACCGACAGAGACGACTTCAAGTCGCAAACCGGTACATATTTTGCTTGAATAACGGAGCAGTGAGCTGGAAATCTTCCAAGCAAGATACAGTTGCCGATTCAGCAACTGAAGCGGAGTACATTGCAGTAGCTGAAGCAGCAAAAGAGGCAGTTTGGATCCATAAATTCCTAATTGGATTAGGAGTAGTTCCGTTAGCAGCTGAGCCCGTTCCATTGTATTGTGACAATAGCGGGGCTATAGCACAAGCTAAGGAACCAAGTGTCTCATCAACGATCCAAACATGTCTTCGACGATTCCATCTGATTCGAGAGATCATACATCGTGGCGATGTGAAGATCGAGAAGATCGCATCAGAGGATAATATTGCAGATCCGTGACGAAGGCTATTCCTCGGGAAAAGTTTGAGCGACATGTACATAGTTCAGGTATTAGATGCTTGAGTGACTGGCTATAGGCCAAGTGGGAGATTGTTAGACAGTAATGACCCATAGCGTCACTATTTTGTAAATGATATTGTATTATTGTACAAAATTAACTATGTAGTAATGAAATTGCCTTTTACCGTTTTGTAATTTAATTACTTTGATATATAAATGGTAAAAGTCCCTATGATTAGTTCCGGATTGTGATGATGATATGAGACAGTATCAATCCATAAAGGTTTAATCATTAAATATCCCTAGTCGTAGTATTATCGAGATTGGACATCGATAATGCGGAATAGACTAGTACTGCACTTGTGCATGTTGTGAGGGCACAACGGCATAGTTCTCATATATTTAAGTATTGGATACTTATGCAAGTGCGGTAGGAGGTGGTAGGAGGTTGTTGTTTACCGATGGTACGGAAAACAGCTTCGCTCTGGATAGACCCCGCGGAGTCCCATTGGTAGTATGTCTGCGTGTCTATGGGAGTCCGCTTCAGGGTAGGTGCATATGATCTTAACCTGAGATTTGCATCGCTAGTACTTACGACAATCGGTAAAATTTAGGTTTGGTGGTCCAGGGCTTTAACGGGTTCTGTGTATACCTCTTCTGGGTTTATCGAGAATCGTAGTGTACTGGGTGTGATGTCAAGATGGAAGTATCACTTCAGACATATGGAGATGATGATCGCGAGGGATACAGAACTAGTACTCTAAATGGTTGCAACCATCGGGATAATATGACTAGGTCAGGATTATCCGATTCAAAGAGACTGGTTGCTTGATGTCCGATATGTGTATCGTACGGGGCAGACACATATCCAGCCCAGGCCTTACATGTGATCATCCGATACTGGTTCGATATACACTATACTACGGTATACTACGCCTGTTATAGATCTAATATTCCAGTAAGAATATTTCTAGAGAATTGGGTAGGCATGGCGTTTTGCTAGAAGCTAACCTTGTCTTGTAAATCGGTAAAAACGTAGTACTTGGTACGTACGTGTTCGAATAGTTCGACAACCGGATTTACTGCCACATATCTAGAGGTCTCTTGGGTCGCTTCCCGAAGATTCACCGATGACGTATGATTCAAACTCGATTAATCTTGGATTAATTACGGAGAGACTTTATCTTGGATAAAGTACTATAAAAGAGAGAGAACGATTAATTTAGAATTAATCGTAAAATTATTATATTCGATATAATAATCGGAATTCGATTCGACGCGAAATTAAAATTAGATTTTAATTCGGGCAAACGAGTTAATTTAGAATTAATTCGTTAGTGACGTAAATAATAATTTCGCTAGGCGCAATTATTTATTTAAATTCGATTTAATTAACGTCGCGACGTAAGTTCGGTATTTCGGAAATATCGGATCCGAACGCGTGAGTGCACGTGGGCCCACTTTCATTTGGAAACGTGTGGGGCCCACATGACACATGTCATTATTTGCATTATTTAATTGTTGATGTATTGCATGAAGATAGTGTACAAAGCACTCAAGGGTATTGCATGGAAATTGAGTGTTAGACACTCTAAGCCTTTGCATGGTTTGTGTCATAAGTATATTATTATTTAATAATATTATGACATAAATATAAATTGATTTTTGAAATAAAAATAAGTTATTCTCTCCCTCTCAAGCTTACCGAAACAGTAAGCTCTCACAGCCCTCTCCATTTCTTCATTTTTGTTGCAAAAGGCTTGAAGAAAGTGTGTGTGTTTGGAACATTAAATCACATATTTGGCTAGCACCATCAAGGGATCATACAAGGTGTTATGGGAAACTCATCTTAGAGCTTGGAAGGATCAATTAAAGCTTGGAGCTTCTCTTTTCTGCTTGGCCGAATCCTCCACTGCACAAAGGAGCAAGATTTGTTTCATCAAACGCATCCACATTCCGTTTTGTGAGTATTGTTTCCGCCATACTTCAATATAGTTCATTCTTATATATATATTTGCTTGTTTTTGATCTTGGGACATGGTTATTAGATTTCCAACAATTAGTCCATCACAATAGGCTATGAGTAGATGGCTATCTAGGTGCCTTCACAGCTTTTCCTTCTAGAAAGGTAGTGAATGAAGGAAGACACCAAACCATTACCTAGCCTCAAAATGCCTTTGATTAAACCCTCACTTTATCCACTATAGACACGGTCAATTAAAACATAAATCCAAACATCACAAGACAATATTTCGGGGCCGATTCTCCATCCCCAGTGGAGTCGCCAGACTGTGGGAACACTGAAACTGGGTGACGCATGCTGTCCCGGGCTCGCGGCCCGGCCGGGAGTACGAAGTAGCCACGGGGGACTAAACGGAGAATAATGGAGTCGCCACCCGGTGTGAGCCGGGACAAAGATTTAAGGCCGCACTCACCCCTCGCAAGGGAAGACCTCAAACCGTTGGGTTCGGAATGGTCATTTACTTATGCCATTTGTAATGAAAGGATTTATATGATAATTCAATCAGGCTTAAGTAATACTTATTTCTAAGAATATCATGCTTCTACATCCACATACATACATCAACAAGTTCATCTAAATTTATATGTAACACATATTCGAATTTGCATACAACCAATTTGCATGTAATCTATGTCTCAATTTGCATACATAAGGATTATCATCCGGCAAGCATACAAGTTAATGAACACATTGGTGGACACAGAAGCGCAAACAAATAGCATTCTTACTAGCATGCATATTAAGAAAAGATATTTAAGCGCATAACAGAAATAGACAACTAGAGAGGTAATACCAATGCATAACGTAAAAAAAGGGGTAACTATGTGCTAAGATGGACATGTCGTAATGTGATGCAAGAGGATCTGTTTACCGTGGGCGTTCGTTCAGCGTTCGTATACGCGTTCGAACGGTAAACAGAAGGTTCTCGTTCGAGTAGCGTTCGTAAATGCGTTCGAACGGAAATGAAACAGAATGCTCACGTTCGTATGGCGTTTGTGAACGCGTTCGAACAGAAATGAAACAAAATACTCGTGTTCGTATGGCGTTCGTGAACGCGTTCGAACGGAAATGGGACCTGATGCATGATAAGGCAAAATGCTTGCGCGTTCGAGTTGCGTTCGTAAACGCGTTCGAACGAGAACAGACCTGATGCATGAAATGGGACGCAATATATAAATGGCGAATAGTACAATGCGAGGCGCGGCAAAGCGTCGTGGTGGTAAAGGGCTTTAACCCCTCCCCTTAGGGGATCTTTCATTCCACTTGCTAAGCCCATGCGCTCGATCACATCATGCATGCAAACATAAAGACAATCATATCAAACCAAGTATGCCCGATTGAACACATCTTACATCCAACCGAACACACATCAACCAGCGCGGCAAAGCATCGTGGTAAATGGCTTTAACCCCTCCCCATAGGGGATCTTTCATTCCACTTACTAAGCCCATGCGCTCGATTGAATCATGCATGTCAAGAATTAAAAGCGATAACATCAAACTTGGTGTGTCCGATTGAACGTATCTTGCATTCAACCGAACACACATCAACCGGTGCGGCAAAGCATCGTGGTAAAGGGCTTTAACCCCTCCCCATAGGGGATCTTTCATTCCACTTGCTAAGCCCATGCGCTCGATCGCATCATGCATACAAATATAAAGACAATCATATCAAACAAAGTATGCCCGATTGAACACATCTTACATCCAACCAAACACACATCAACCGGTGCGACAAAACATCGTGGTAAAGGGCTTTAACCCCTCCCCATAGGGGATCTTTCATTCCACTTACTAAGCCCATGCACTCGATTGAATCATGCATAAATAAGCAACATACAGAATTCAAGTGACGAAAAATAAATAAACCAAAGCAACCCAAAAAAAAAGAGGGTGCCGTTTACTCAAGCGGTACGTGGAGTTGTGTCCCGAGTATAGATCATATTACCGTCCATTCGGAATCGGCTATGAAATTTATGTCCGGGTTTCCATCCGATATACCGCGAGAGTTGACACATCTCTCATTTTATTCTACAGCCACAACATACAACATCTCATAATTCATGCATATTTATCTACTCAAAGGCCACAATATGCATTTCAACATGACAATCATGCAAGTAATATTTAATAAATAATACAAAAAAAACGAGTGTGAAAGATACCCTCAGGTCTAACCTTTTTGCCAACTTTCAGGCTTGCGTTTCACGGACGTCGGAAGGGTACAGCTCCTCAACTTCTCCGGTTCACTGGTTTAGCGTCCTAGCTCACTGCTTTGCTGTTTTGCTTGCTGTTGAGACTCCGTTCTGCTACTGTTCAGCCTCTGTTTTGCTGCTCATTGTTCAGGTCACCTGTTTTGATGTTTCAACGGACTGTTCCGAGTTTTTGTGTGGGTTTTTAGTGTAGTCTTGTGTGATTTATTTTAAGAATTCAGTGAGCTTGTGAAATAAACTTGATGACGTACTTATTTCGGATTTCCCCTTCCGACCTCCGTTTCCCACAATATCCTTAGCTAAAAAGGTAGTGCCTCCAACTGAGACTCATCATCGGGTTTCACATGCGAAAATGCAATGCCTACAATCAGTTATACACATGACCGGTGAAATCACTCACGTTACGCAAGCTTACGTATCGCTCAAGTAGTATAAAATGTATCGATCCCACGAGGACTTAATACATTAGCTATCAATTTATGAAGGTAAATGTTTACAAGTACCTTATAGATTGGATTGTTGATTGGATGGTGATTTTAAACTTAAAGACAAGTAATTAAAACAATGCGAAAATGAAATAAAGGTAAAATCAATATTATAAAACTATCTAGGGTTGTGAATCCTTCCAATATCTTTTAAAGGTGAAGTGGTTATCTCATGTTTGTGCAATATATCGGTTTATTAACCCGGAATACGAAAATATGCAAAAGCCTCTGTCGATGGTCAGACGCAAACACCCTATTGGGTTTATCTAAGGTCCCAAGGATCATTATCAAGCAAGAAACATATGTGAATACATCAAGGAGGTGCGGAATACTCACAATGATCGGTTGAGGCGATGCGAGGAACAACAAAACTTCAAGCTCTCCTCCTCCAACGCTCACGGCAGTGACAGATTTTGAGCTCCTCATATTTTCGGCCATGGACTCCATTGATGCTCCAAGCTCTAAGCTTCTCAAATGGTGATTCTAAGCTCACAAGTGTGAGTCATACATCATCGGTGAATCTTCGGGAAGCGACCCATGAGATCCCCGGATATGTTGGCAGTAAATCCGGTCGTCGGGCAATCCGAACACGTAAGTACCTAGTGCTACGTTTGTACCGATTTACAAGACAAGGTTGGCTTCTAGTAAAGCGCCATGCCTACCCAATTCTCAAGAAATATTCTTACAGGAATATGTGATCTATATCAAGCGTAGTATACGCAGTATTGTGTATTTAGATCCAGCATCAGATGTCACGTGCAAGGCCTGAGGCTGGAAATGTGTTTGCCACGTACGAAGCACATATCGGATATCTGGTAACTAGTCTCTATAATCGGATAAACATGACCTAGTCATTTTATCCCGATGATTGCAGTACATAAGAGAACCAGTTCCGTATCCTACTTGACCATCATCTCCACTATGACTGGAGTGATACTTCCATCTCAACATCACACCCAATACACTACGATTCTCAATATACCCAGAAGAGGCGTACACAGAACCTGTTAAAGCCCTGGACGACCAAAACCAAAGTATATTGATTGTTGCAAGTATTAGCGGTGCAAGTCTCAGGTTAAGACCAAATACACCTACCCTGATTCGGACTTCCATAGACACATAGTCATACTACCAATGGAATTTTGAGGGGTTTATCCAGAGCGAAGCTGTTTTCCGTACCATCGGTAAAACACAACCTCCTACTACAATTGCATGAGTATCCTATACCCAAATATATGAGAACTATGCTGTTATGCACTCATAACGCGCACAAGTGTAATACTAGTCTTTTTCACATTATCGATGTCTCATCTCGATAATACTCTGACTAGGGATATTTAATGATTAAACCTTCGTGGATTGATACTGTCTCATATCATCTCAATCTAGGAACTAATCATATGGACCTTCTATCATTTATACATCTTGGTGATCTAATCACAAATGATAAAAGAGCAATTTCCTTTGTCACATAGTTAATTTGTACAACAACACCATGATCTGTACAAATAGTGACGCTATGGGTCATAACTATCCAACAATCTCCCACTTGGCCTATAGCCAGTCACTCGAGTGTCCTACACCCGAACTATGTACGGTTCTCTCAAATTTCTGCTGAGAAATACTTTAGTCAGCGGATTTGCATGATTATCATCTGATGCGATTTATACGATCATCACATCGCCATGATGTATGATCCGAACGAATCAGATGAATAGTCGAAGTATATATCTGGATCGTTGATGAGACCATTAATTCTTTAGCCTGTGCTGAAGCCTAGCTCAGCTGCTAACAGAACTATATCTAATCTAATTAGATTTGTTATTCACCCAAATGGCTTCTATTACTGCCTCAGCTGCAGTAATAATCCAATTGTGTTGTTTATTCGGTAACAGTATCTTGCATGGAAGATTTCCAACTCACTGTTTCGTTATTCAAACTTTATAGTACCGTTGTTACGACTTTTAGTCGTTTTTATCGGTAGGAAACTTGCAGCAGTGAACCCAGTCACTTCAAGTTCTCATTCTCCATAGTATAAGAAAGCATCCTTAATTCCTCTAAGATACTAAAGGATGTTCTTAACATCAATCCAATGACTATCACTTGGATTGGCCTGATTGTGACTCCATATGCTCAAAGCATATGAGACACCAGGTGGTGTACATTTTTCAATGTACTAGTTCTCGGAGACTATCAACAACTTTTAGATCTATCCCAGTAGATCTTTATTCCTAGAATAAAGGTTGTTTCTCCCAAGAATTCTACGGAGAATTTTCATGAAAGCCAAGCTTTCACTGATTGTATTATGGGAAATATCATTTCCAAGAAATGAAATGTCATTATATATAGGACATGACTGTCAGTGCGCTCTCACTAACCTCCTTATATACACAAGAATCATTTTAGTTTTGAACCAAATCATACAACATTATGATTACATCAAAATGATACTTCCAAGAACACTATACTTGCTTCAATCCATCCATGGATCGAATAACCTACAAACCTTGTTTGCTAGTTCTGGTACGACAAAACCGTCAGGATGTTTTAAACATCCTCCAAAAGGTTTCCGTTAAGGAAAACGGTTTTGGCATTTGGCTATCATATTCCATGAATGAAACATGCAGCAACAGCAAACATTATCCAAATGGATTTACCATGGCAAAAGGTAAAAGGTTTCGTCGTAATCGACATAATGTTGATAACGATAACTTTCCGCTACAAGCCTAGCTTTGTAAGTTGGTATGTTGCCTTCCACGTATGTCTTCCTTGAAGACTAAATACTACCAGTAGGCACAATGCCTTTTGGTATATCAACTAGTATCCAAATATAGTTGATATACATGGAATGCATTTCGGATATCATGGAACTTTGACATAATAGGGAGTGATACCTTATATCACTTCCTGATACGTAGTCAGTTCGTATTCCTCAAAAGATTGACATCTTTATTAGATGAGATCAGAAACCCATACCCTAGGTTATTTTCTGACTCTCTCCGACTTACGTGGTTCTTGTGTATTCGAAGATTATGGTATAGTTTCATCCTTGATGAACTGTTTGTGTTCCATTAAGGAATCCGTGCCTAGAATAGTATTACTCCGATTTTCATCGAGTTTTACTATCCTCCCACTTACCACTGCATATAGGTATTCCTCTTAGGAAAACCGCATGGCGAGCAACAATTACATTTTTCTCTTGTGAGTTGTATAAGTACTATACTTTGGTTTCACTAGGATAACCTACAACTTAGGCATTTATCTGATTTGGGTTCTGGTTTGGTATCATCCAAACATATGCCTAGCATTCCCAAATCATCAGGAATGAGAAACCCAGTTTCTTTCCTGTTCATATCTAATATGAAATCTGTCTAACAGATTTTTATGGAACCTTATTCAAAATAAGTCTTGCACTGTTTATGCGTATCCATTGAAGGAAATGGTAGCTCAGAGCGACTCATGATTAACCTTATCCAACAAAATTCGGTTTCTCAGTTTGGACACACCGTCAAACTGACGTGTTCCGGGAGGAGTCCTCATTGAAAGAATACTATACTCTTTCAAGTATACGAGAAACTTATTGCTTAAGTATTTTCATCATGGTCTAACCGTGATTGTTTAATACTTTAGCCGATCTGTTTGTCTATTTCGTATCGAAACTCTAAAAGTTCCGACTTGTGTTTCAAAAGAAATACATAACCATAATGCGATGCCATATTCGTAAAGGTCACGAAATATTCATATCCACCTCTAGCCTAGCTAGATATGGGCCCACTTACGTCACTATGAACAAGGGCTAATAGACCGATGACACTTGCACTTTTACCAAGTAAAGGCGTTTTAAGCGCTTTGCCTAATAAACTAGATTCGTAGACATCATTTGAATAGAATCAAATCTGTCATAGTATACTCTTCAAAAGTGTGGATATACGAGTCTTGTCAAATTGTGTCCTAGACAACAATGCCACAATTAAGTTTCAACTGATCAAATCAGTTTGAGCTATTTGTTTGTCCTGTTATATGTTTGAGATTTATTATATTCAAAATATAAATACTGTTATTCACATCTAATGTGTGTATCTCAATATCATCTTTATAAAATGAAACACTTTAGGTTCTAGAATATAAAGGTATACCCGCAACGGGTTAAACCCTGATATAGAGATAATGTATCTAGTCAAACTAGTTACATTATAACAGTTTCCTAATTTAAGTACACACCGGAAGGGTAGTTCCTAAACTTAGGTATCTACAGTTAAAACAGCGACTGTCGTCTCGTTTCCGATTCGCAGATAAATCTCAACTAAAGTCAGTATCCCGCTATCAGCAGATACTGCACACCAGTACATATCTATGTACCACATTTAGTATCTAAACTCCAATTTTAATACTAGTAGTGAACATGTTTATAACAAACATATTTGAAGTCAGAGCCTTGCCCGTCTTCAATTCCTTCATGTCTGCCTTGTCCATACAGCAGTCACGCTTCCGTGTCCCTGTTTGCCACAGTTTAGGCAGACATTCTGGGATATGCCATTTATCTTCCCAGAAGATTATAATGACTTTGCCTTTGCCCCTTTTCCACACCCCAGAAGCCTTTGGCCAAGCCTTGACCTTCTAGAATGTCGAAGTAAGATGCGCCTTGCGCTTCTTGCCTTATTGCAAACTCTTGGTTTTGTCTCTTGAGTATAGCCATTAACTCTCCAAGAGTTTACTATTCCAATTTTGTACTTCTAAGATCTAAAGATAGATCTATGAAGATCCTTCAATTTCATTATCATACTTTAAGAATCTAATCCTTAGTTCTGACTAAGAAATTAAGGAGTCTATGCGGCAAGCATAATGGATTGCATTAAACTTATCATCACATGAATATTCCAAATATCATGCTCTACTATTTGCTTAACTTCGGGCTTAGGCCTAATATGTTATTTTATCAAATAAAGTAACTTATTAGTTTCCAGGACCATCCTGAAATTATTCCCAATTTGAAAATTAAAGTCGTTTAAATACATTTTCACCCAGGATTATGTTTTAAACACCAATCTTTCAATTATCTTGATTCTAATAGTCCAACTATTGAATCAACAATTTTAGGTACTATTTATTATAATGATTACTATAGTCCAACTATATAATCAACTATAATTTAAATTAGTTAACATCAATTATATTGATTACTATAATCCAATTATAAAATCAACTAGTAATTGAAATTAATTAATTCAAATATATTGATACTATAATCCAATTATATAATCAACTATAAATGAAATAGTTTGAATACAGTCCAACTGTTTTAAAAAACAAATTAAATATTAGTCCAACTAATATATTTTATTTGACGAAATATTTGAAATGAGCGCGTATGGCAAGTTACTAAACGAATATTGCAAATTTAATACTTGCCTCCCACAATTTTTCGGCGAGCCTCTAACCCTCTGTGGAGTACTCGGGAAATCTTGTTTCCTAGTGGGCTAGGATCCCGTTAAATAACACAATCTTGACTTTGGCCAACAAATTGTATGATAATTAACTAGGTAGATCTCTAAGATCAATTGGATCCAATCCAATTCCTAGATCCAGTAGGTGGACATCCAAGTCCGAAATATATATCTTATATATGCCAATATATCCAATATTGCCTAACCTTTTTCCTCTGAATTAACTAAGCCTTGGCTTTGGCACAACAAACTTAGTGATCCCAGTTAAGCGGAACCCATTGACCTTGGAAAGCTTCGTAATCAATGTTGATGGACAAGAAGTGATATTGACTTTGGCCAACAAATCACAACTTGGACAAGACACCAATATGGAACAAAGCCTTCATGATTCAAACACATCCTCAACGGACAAAGGCCTTGACTTTGGCCAACAAACCAATGCCAGTCTTGGATCTTGAGTAAGAATCACTCAATGGAAGGAAAAAGGCTTAATATTGTTTTGAGGGTTTTTCGCGTGCAATTGGCAACCAATTAATTATCTTTGTTAAGGTCTCATCATCATACACCATTAAACATGCATTCTAAACACATAATAAGGCGCATATAAATAAACATAATAATGATATGCGGATGGATACTTAACACATTGTTCCTAGAACAAATCTCTCCATTTCCTCTCTCCTGCTAGCACAAGTATTACTTCTACCCAATTACATAACACTTCTAAAGAAACCTCATTTACATTGAGGGGAATAGGTGAGAAGAGAAATACATAGAGTAAGGAGGTAATAGGCTAGACACGCAGGTCCAATTAATAAATTCTAAATTTATTACAACAATTTCCAAAATTGCCCCACCCTTCTAATATCCATCCGATATACATTATTCATGCATCGCAACCATGTATTCACACAAGCATGTTATTAATCAATCTAATCCAATTAATTAATCTGATAATTAATGACCATCCAATGTTCAAACAAACGTTTGATTTTGCGCGAGTCAAACTCGTTTTGCGAATAAGTACTCAAAGTACGAATTCTTGAATTAAATTAAACTACAACATTAAATCCAATTTAATATGCATTTAATACTAATTCACTATTTAATTCCAAATTAAACATTACACTTTATTAACGAACCTTTACGAGTTAGATTCTAAATCTAACCGTTACAGGTCTCAAAGCCCGATTAACATCCAATGTTAATTTAATTAAAGTCCAATGGGCTTTTAATTAATTTCTTAAGGCTTGGACTTTTGGTCAACATGGGTCAAACCCAATACCAAAGCCCATTTAAGGAATCACCCTTATATGCCTAGAAACCAATTTAGGCCCATTAGGCCCAATTAATATATTAAAGTCCATTAGTCATAATTGGACTTTATGGATATGGGTTTGGGCCCAATTGGATCCAACCAATTTAGCCTAAACCCATCTTGGTACAACCAAGCCTAATAAGCCCAATTACAACTTCTAAAGCCCAATTTCCAAAATAGGCCCAATTAATTAAATTACCAATTCCAAATTTTATAACTTAATTAACTTAAGTGTATTGCCATAATTAATCACCCAAATTAATATTTCCAAAACACAAATTTGTACAATTAATTATGCTCATTATCATCAAAACATGTCCAACACATTTTAATCAAAAATCAAACCCATTTCATGCTTAGTAGTCTCGGCAATGGTAGAGATTTCTTTGTCCAATTCGGTTTTAATCCAATCAAATCCAATTCAACATTACCCAATTGATTTCAAGTCATCCAATGAATCAAAAATCAAAATATACCAAGACCTTAGGGCATTATTGAATTCGGCCAAGCCAACCCAATTTGGGGAAAATTGTTCCAAATCAATTTTCATGAAATTGATCCAATCAAACTTCAATTAAACATCATTTAAGCATACTCAATCAATTAATTTTATCAAATCATGCTCAAATACAATTTACCCAATTTTAACCCTAAAAAGTTTCATGCTCAATATTGGCTCAAGATACCATTGTTGGGTTTCTCTAAGGTCCCAAGGATCATTATCAAGCAAGAAACACATGTGAATACATCAAGGAGGTGCGGAATACTCACAATGATCGGTTGAGGCGATGCGAGGAACAACAAAACTTCAAGCTCTCCTCTTCCAAGGCTCACGGCAGTGACATATTTTGAGCTCCTCAAATTTTCGGCCATGGACTCCATTGATGCTCCAAGCTCCAAGCTTCTCAAATGGTGATTCCAAGCTCACAAGTGTGGTTCCCTATCACCTTTGCAAGACTCCGGAATTGTGCTAGCACCTTTGAAAAATTGCCACAATCTTTCTATGCTTCTTCCTCAACTCTCGGCAGTGGCAGTGAAAGAAGAAGAAGAAATGGCCTCTAAGACCGAGATAGATGGAGAGAGGGAAGAAAAATGGTTTCCCAACCGTAAATCATTTTAAGAGAGAGAAAAGAAATTGTGTTATATATTTTGTTTTATTGATTTTCCAAAAAACAATTAAACATATACCACTTTTCAATTTCAAAAAAGTCAAAGGCAATAAAGCCTCAACCACTTCCATCAATCAATCTAGTGACAAATTGTTACATCACTCAAAGTGACATGTGATTTGACGCTTGATGTGACTAATGATTTGATGCTTGATGTGACTTGCGGGCCGCACTTGAATTCGAAATGTGAGTGCGCTCGTAAACACTCCCGGGCTTGGGTTCACTAATTCCAAATTAACGAATTTTTTGTTGCGACGCAATTAAATAATTATGCATAGCAAAATCACTATTCATGTCGCTAACGAATTAATTCTAAATTAACTCGTTCGCCCGAATTAAAATCTAATTTCAATTCCGCGTCGAAATCCAATTTCGTATAATATATCGAATATATTATTTTAATTGATTAATTCCAAATTAATCGTTATCTCTCTTTTAATAATATTTTATCCCAGATAAAATATCTCCGTAATTAATCCCAGATTAATTTTCTCTCTCATCTAATTAATCCCAGATTAATAAAGTGCGAGTCATACGTCATCGGTGAATCTTCGGGAAGCGACCCATGAGATCCTCGGATATGTTGGCAGTAAATCCGATCGTCGGACTATCCGAACACGTAAGTACCTAGTACTACGTTTGTACCGATTTACAAGACAAGGTTGCCTTCTAGCAAAGCGCCATGCCTACCAAATTCTCCAGAAATATTCTTACAGGAATATGTGATCTATATCAGGCGTAGTATACATAGTATTACGTATTTCGATCCAGCATTGAATGTCACGTGCAAGGCTTGGGGCTGGAAATGTGTCTGCCCCGTACGAAGCACATATCAGATCTTTGGTAACTAGTCTCTATAATCGGATAAACATGACCTAGTCATTTTATCCATATGACTGCAGTACATAAAAGAACCAGTTCTGTATCCTACGTGACCATCATCTCCATTATGACTGGAGTGATACTTCCATCTTGACATCACACCCAATACACTACGATTCTCAATATACCCAGAAGAGGCGTACACAGAACAAAGCCCTGGACGACCAAAACCAAAGTATATTGATTGTCGCAAGTATTAGCGGTGCAAGTCTCAGGTTAAGACCAAATACACCTACCCTGATTCAGACTTCCATAGACACATAGTCATACTACCAATGGAATTCCGAGGGGTCTATCCAGAGCGAAGCTTTTTCCGTACCATCGGTAAAACACAACCTCCTACTACACTTGCATGAGTATCCTATACCCAAATATATGAGAACTATGTCGTTATGCCTCACAACGCGCACAAGTGTAATACTAGTCTTTTTCGCATTATCGATGTCCAATCTCGATAATACTCTGACTAGGGATATTTAATGATTAAACCTTCGTGGATTGATACTGTCTCATATCATCTCAATCCAGGAACTAATCATATGGACCTTCTATCATTTATACATCTTGGTGATCTAATCACAAATGATAAAAGAGCAATTTCCTTTGTCACATAGTTAATTTGTACAACAACACCATGATCTGTACAAATAGTGACGCTATGGGTCATAACTGTCCAACACACCCAAATAACCCAATTAATCATATGTCTACGTTAACCAAGTTACATGAATTCATTAAGAATAACTTCCAATTGTGGCTACCCCCACCCGACACGTATATGTCTATTCTATAAGGAAATCTACCTAAGGGTCACCATACCCCGAGGTGAGATCGTGAGCTATTGAGTCTAAGGCTGAAATCTAAAATTCCTTCGTCAAGTTTATTTTAAGTTTACCAGATCAATCTTATTAATGGACAGTTAACAAGAAACATTAAGCTTAAGACTCAATAAAGAAACCTTTATATTACCCAAGACATAAAATAACTAACTTATAAACCGGTGATATTGGAATTCATCACACTCTAGATATATGTTTAGTTACAAAACATACTTACAATTACAAAATGCATAGTTAAACAGAATAACATGACAGAAAATTAAAAAGTAAATAAATTACAACAATAAAAGAAAATACTAGAGCTAGGGGTTTCACTTTTAATACTTCAAATATAGATTACTCCATTGTCAATTAATCATTTCTTGAATTAATTATATTAAAACCGACCATATAGGCGGTGAATGTCATTTGTCAAAAATCCAACCAACCATATAGGCGGTAACAAAATCATATAAACCGACCATGTAGGCGGTAACAAGGTTAACACCTAAACCGACCATATAGGCGGAAACTAAGTCCAATAATATAAAACCGGCCATATAGGCGGTAATAATTAATTCAATTTACTTATTTAAATTAAGGGAGTAAATCTAAATGATTATATTAAAAGTTTCACCCTAGACTCCAGTAAAAAGAGATTACATACTCATAATGTATTAAAAACACAAAAAATTTATTAAATACATAAAGAGAAAATACAAGAAAACTGAAATAAACATGCAAGACACTTTCTTTTAGGTTTTCATGGAGAAATCCTCCAAAGAAAGCATGAAAAATTTACAAAGTTTAGCTTGGTATTTATAGGCAAATCTAAAGGCTTCCACCAATTTATCCACCAATTGCTCCACCAAACATGGCACCAAATCTTCCACCAAACATGCAAGCATGTTTGGTGGAGGTTTGACAATTTTCATTTTTTATTTAATTAATTTTTTTATTTTGAAAATGACTTTAATAATTACACATAACACACTTCCAGATATTTTATCACTTTCGGTCATGAAAACTTCAGAATTTGAAATTATTATGAATTTCAAAGTTGTCGATCTTTGAGTCTTATTTAATCGGGAACTTGAATCACCTCAATCCAATACTGGAGTAAAAAGTTATGGCCAAAATATGACAATTGCGCAAAATTAGATTTCCGAAATCGTACTTCGTTAGAACGCCATTTCAAGTTTCAATCTCCAAAATCAAAATATCAAGTCCAGTTTTTGCCCTGATTTGTTCCATATTTCGTCATGATTGATTCCATTAAGTCCTGATTTATTTTATCTATAAAATAAACTAAACACAATCAAAACATTCATAAAACTTGAGAAACTATACAAAATATTAAGTAAAAGGGCGGTAAATATTGATATATTTTCCGCTTATCACACCCCCAAACCTAACATTTTACTAGTCCTCGAGCAAAATAACAAAAAAATAAAATAAATAATTAAAAAATTAACTAAGCCACTTTCGTAGGGATCATGGTTGCATTTAGCGTATGTAACAACCCTTTAAACCCATAGGTGTCCCTAGTGGACGAGTTGTAGTCTCGTGAGGGCTTACAACGACGATACCCAGAAACGTCAATCTAATGCACACAAAAGCAAAAAGACAAGAGAAAAGAGAATAAACAAGTTAGTGACTAAATAAATGAAACGTGTTATCCAAGTTAATAGTTGTTTTCTTTCTTTCTAAATTACCAGATAAGTAAATTCTCCGATTATTTTTACCATTCTTCATATACACAACCAACAAGGTATTAATCAAATCATTGTGCCCACAATATTCATAAGTGTAGTTGAAAAGAGAGTAATATTTTTTCCTAAAGTTATATCAGAATTCACACTTTTTTTTTGGAAATGGATTTTTTTTTATTTATAATATAAATGTAGCGAGCTTTGGGCCATGACTCCCAAGCCAGTTGGCTTTAGGGCACTAGGTGTTAAGACACCCTTACAAACTTAATTACTCGGATTTCATATATCTTTTTTTTACAACATCTTCAATTTATGTAGCGAGCTTTGGACCTGTTACTCCCAAGCCAGTTGGCTTTAAGGCACTAGGTGTTAAGACACCATTATAACTTAATTACTCGGATTTCAGATATCTTTTTTTTTTCCATTGATTTTTTAGATGCTTCCTTCAATTAAACTATAGCACTGAATATCATAAAATTTTCACTTATAACTCATGGTCGTATGTTACCATGCATGTTGATAATAACTGTTAACTGAGCATATGAAGATCCAATTTAGTCAGTATTACGGAGAATTCACAAATTAAATAATTCAAAAGGAAATAAACAAAAATTTACTTGTTACGAAATAGGTTGAGATACGTCTCAGGAGTGGAAATTCCTTACACGGATATCTCACACCAATTTCACCTGATTCGTCAAGTTAAAAACACAAAAACACAACATATTTTTAAATTTTTTCTAATTTTTTTTTAATTTTTTTGACTAAAATTTTAAAAATAAAAACAAGATACTAGTCAACTATTCCCCTCCCCCAAACCTAAATGAGACATTGTCCCCAATATCTTAAAAAGTAGAAGAAGAGTTTAGAAACTGTACCTGGTTAGCTGAAATTCTAAATCTAGAAAGAAAATTAAAGGTTAAGATCCAGATTTATCCAACGCTTCTTACCACGATCATTATCAAACAAGTTTATCTTGGAAATGATAGGATCAATTTGTGGTTCAAAGGATAAAATTTGGTCAATTAAATCATTGGCAGTTCTGGCAGTGGAGATGATTTCTTTTACAGGTTTTGATACGAACCCATTTCTCTCCGGGCATCATTAAGAAACACACAAAGAAAATCATAAAATCCATCAGCGTTAAACAGTCCAATCAGTTTCTGGTGTATGTTCAAGTTTGCCCAAGATAGTACTGTAAAAATTTCCTCAATCGTACCTAAGCCACCTGTCAAAGCAATAAAAGCATCAACACGGTTAATCATTTCCACAAGTCGTTCGGACATACCTGGCATGATAAGTTCCTCTCCGTTTGATGGTCCTATTAGATTCGCCTCTGCCAAGGGTTTTGGGATGATTCCCAGAACTTGACTACCTCCTTCCTGTACGGCCCTTGAAACGTACCCCATTAGTCCAAGATTTCCACCACCATATACTAGGTGCATATTCTCTTCAGCTATGACTCGACCAAATTCATGTGGTGCCGCTACGAATTATTATTTAGAACCAATACTAGTACCGTAAAACACACAGATATTTACAACCCGTCTTCTTGAAGTTGCTTCCATTTTTTTTATGTATTTTTTCTTAAGTGTGGATGCCTTCAAGAGTGCAATGATGAGTTGAATTTATAGAACCTAAAAAAGGGTGAGTAATAATAGCACTAGTACCTGCCAAATGATAATTATTAGCTAAACAGTAAAATATATCGTGAAAGCCAAAAAGTCTGGATCTGTCGGAGAAAATAAAAGAAAATAACAAAATAAATCATAATTATTAGATAATTACAAAGAGAATAATATTTACAAGAAGTAACGACTTGAATGACATATATGCATCAGGGACAAGCTTCCCATCCAATTTTCTTATAAATTGGCAAACAAAGTCTTTTAGAGTCAGATTCCCGAGACTTAAATGTTTCTTTCTTTTTGGAATTGTGCATGTAACATGTGAATTGCGTGATGCACATATCCACTGGGATGCGTCTCAAGAGTCAATGATATGTCATCCAAAGACTCCTTACTAATGTCATCCCTAATGAATTTAATTTTATCTTCACGGTTATCAGATACCATTCCTAAAGACCGATAATGAGTATTACATGTCATGCGTGCATATTTATAGCAAACACCTAGTCTTTTAGCTCTTTTTTTCTTAGTATAGGTGTTTCTTCCTAAACCAGGCAGATATGAAATAAAAGAGTCAGAGGACTCACCTACCAATCGGACCCGTGCTTCAATAATCCAACAAATGTCATTAGGAATACCTTTGATCATCAGAAGTCTCATTCGTTCCAAGCGAGCTTTGTAGACTTTCATCAGAGAGTTTTGAGGGAGAGAAGGAAATTACTTGTGAAGATTTGCGAGAATGTTTTCCTTCCTGAAATGCGACTTTACCTATTAAAATTAAACAAAAAAAAATAAAATAAAACACTCCAAATTTGAATATATACATAATTTGCATGGGTTGCCTCATTGCTAGCGTTAAGTTTAACGTCGTTGGCTAGACATGACTGCCCGAACGTTAGGCTAGATCTGAAAGTGTGACACTTTGTTTTTGTCGCTCCAAATGATTCTCCCCAGTAGTGCTTGACGCTTACTTTTAACCTTGAATGTTTCATTAGAATTGGGATCATGTAACTCAACGGTTCTATCTGGTAAAACTTGAGTGATTAAGAATGGACCTGACCACCGTGAATTTAACCTTCCAAGGAAAAATTTCAACCTTGATTTGCTGAACAATACCCACTGCCCCAATTCCAGTTGTATGCGCACTAAATTCTCATCATGTCTCTTCTTGGCCTTTTCTTTGTACAGTTTGGCATTCTCGAAAGGCTGTATGTGGAATTCCTCCAATTTATTGAGTTGGTGGAGTCTTTTTCAGTTTCTTGTAGTCAAGATTTAACTTGT